>JAUEKW010146150.1:0-10395 GCA_032274785.1 Ajuga reptans
TTTTTTTTTTTTTTTTTTAATTCAATTTTTTTTAAATACACATTATATGTTGTTAGCATCATTTTTGTTAACTATCATTTTTTCTAATTTAAATTTTATTTATGATTTTAGAGTATAAAAAAAAACATTAATTTTTTGAAGTCATTCTAAATGATAGTTAATCGGAAGCATATGTACGCATGTAACCTGGCCCGGTTCTCTTTTTCTCCACCATAATAGAAAGAAAAAATGATAGTTAACAAAAATGATCCTAACAACATATACTATCTAATTATAAAAAAAATAAAAAAATAAATAGATTTTGGCTAAGCCAGAATCTGGCTGTGTAGCAAGGCCCTTAATTAAATTTATATTATCTTCGATTCCAAAATAATTATTATTTTTGTATTTTCACTTAGAAGGCCTACAAAATGATTAATCTACCCATATTTAAATTTAATATTTTTAGGGGTGGTGATAAATACCGAAATATTACACTTATCGTACCGAAAAATGACCGAAAATACTGAAATTTTTGGTATACCGAATTTCCGATACGGTATGGTACCGTACCAAATTTTTTTGGTACGGTAACGGTATGAGAATTTAAAAAGTTCGATATTTTTGTATATACCGGTTTACCGAAAAAAAGTTCAGTATTTTTGTACCGAGATTTGGATCATCTGCAGTAAATTATCGAAATGTTTAGAGACGCAATGGGTTTCATATTTTTATAATTTATTAATATGTTTTGTGGGTTTTCCTCTCTCTAAATGCAGTACCATGTATTTACTGCAAAGAATCCAAATCCGTTATAGTACATGGTTGAATATTTGAGTTGGCTATATCTAGTTGTGTGTTTTATTTTATGCGTCATAATTCATATCAACCGCTACATGTAAAAATCACTAATTAACGTTTATCATTTATTAAAAGTAGTGTAACAAAATATAAAAGAGATAGCATGATACACGATCTGAATCGATATTTGAATCACCTCGATAATAATATTTTTTTAGGAATAAAAATTACTCCCTCCGCTTTATAAAAAAAAATCACATTAGAGAATATGATTTTTTTTTTTAAAAAATAGTGTAACTTTAGCAAAAAAAAAAATCATAATTCTTTCAATCTTACCCTAAATAACATACTTAATTTAGTAATATGTTTCATTATTTCACAAAATATATCCTAATTAAATAGATTGTGTGGGAATATATTTGTCCTTTTTACACATTCTTAATTTTTCTAAAAAATAAAGTGATTTTTTTTAAACGAATAGAGTATATTTTATTAAGGGATTAAAAAGGTTGGAAAGTATTTACAAGCAAATTATATTATGTCAACTTATGTTGTTGACTCTACGTCAAGTCCTTTGTAAATGGAACGATTATAGGGATGATCTTGAAATTATTCCATATTTACGTCAAAGTTGGGGAAATTTGACAGTTTAGGGTACTGTTCACAATTTTTTTCACAAAATATGGTACTGTTTACAATATTTAATTTTATAAGTAAAGTCGCCTAAGTAAAGTCGCATGTTGAATCGGCGACATACGATTAGTCGCCAACACAACAGGCGACATTTCGTTTGTTAAGGAAAAAATAAAATAAAAATTGATCGCCTATTGAGACTCAGCTTTTTTTTTTCGCCTTTTAGAGGAGGCGACATACTTAAGATATTATATTAATTAACACTTAAAATGAAAACCTACATATTTAGAGTAATTAAAAAATGTAAAAAGTAGTGTAGATAATATTTCTTGTAACTTTACTATAATTTTGTCATCTTTATAATTATACTATAATTTTTGTCTTCTTTGTAATTATACCATAATTTCAGTCTTGCCACGAAGTGAGTTTCGTGGCAATTATTCGTGTCAAATGAGTATCGTGGCAAGTGAGTATCATGATTCGTGGCAATCTTGCCACAACTTTGTGGCAAGACTAAAATTATGTATAGTTACTATAAATGCTAAATTTATAGTATAAGTTACAGGAAAGACTATTTTATATTATCTTCCTTAAAAAAAATATAACAAATCATAATTAATAAAAGTGTATAACTAATACTACAGATTATTCAACTTAATGTATTAAACCTTATTCATTCCTAAATAATACTCTAAATTTGGTTGATGAGGCAAAATTTTCCCGATTTACTCCGTTTTATCCCCCGAATAATACCCGAATCACGAATTATTAATGTACCGCATACAACTCGTATCTGATTTTGGTACTATGGTAACAGTTGTAGTATTTTATGATGGTGCAATTGGAACTTTATTATTACTTTGCAACCGTCCTGCTCCCTACCCGTGGTAGGCACAAGTTAATGTGTCAATCGCTGATGTTTAAAGATCTCATCAAATGCATTTAATTATCTCATTTATAAGTTAGGGATGCAGTCTTTTTATATTAGCGGTGGACATATTAACTTGTGTCCACTATGGATGGTGGAGCATTTTCGTACTTTGCAATTAGGAGACTTCAAAGCAAGTTTTAATGGGTAGAAGTGATGGACAAAAATTATTATGTGGTAAAAAATATTAATAAACAAATTAATGTTTTCGCCCACTTAATGGGCGACTTTGAAATGATAGATTAATGTTGTATCTCTTGCTATTATTGATGATGATTGTAAAAAAAAAAAAAAAAAAAAAAAAAAACTAAAGATGCCTATTTGAGAGGCGACCAAGAGAAAAAAAAAGAAAAATTAAAGTCGCCAACTACAATGGCGATCAAAAGAAAAAAAAATTTGAAAAAAATCAGTTGTCGCCTGTTGTTTTGGCGATTAACCGTATGTCGTCGCCTCTACTGGCGACTTCACTTATAAAGTTAAATTCTGCAAACAGTACCATATATTATGAAAATTTTATAAACAGTATCCTAAACTGTCAAATTTCCCTCAAAGTTGACTTAAAATAAGCTCCTTTCTATAAAATATTACTATATAATAAAACAAATCCGTCTATAAGTAGAAACTTTAAGATTTTTCCGTCCATTTCAAGTTTCTGTTATTAGTAATGTTATTTTTTTAGCAAGTTCTAATTTATTATCCGTATAATATTAAATTATTCAGCAATTAACCCTTTATTTACGTAAATTAGTCACATAGTTTCCATACTTAATGCGGCAATCATGCAATCGAACATTACCATTACGGTCAACTCTTTCAATAAAAGTTCGATTCAGTAGATTGTTAAATTAAGGTGCAGTTTTAGTAGTTAATTATGTCCAATTATTTCCTAAAATTATAATCTTTCCCACATTTTATTGTGATTCTTCAATCATCATTAAAAGTTCACTGATTTGCAACCAATTTTCAGCCCTAAATTTTGCTATTTAATTTACCTTTCCATCAATGACACTTAATTTTACCTATTGTAATCTTCAATCACCATTAAAAGTCCACTAATTTCCAGCCATAAATTTTCCTACTTAATTTACATTTCCATCAATGACACTTAATTTTATCCCATATACAAGGGCTCAATTGCAGGTTCAATAGATACGTCGTCCAACACCCACGTTAAAGTTCGTTTATCGAGAATCAAAGAAAAATACACCCAATATCTTCAATGGCCTCCGAGAGCGTCAACTCCGGATTAGGACCTGCAAAAGTACACATAAGCGTGTATTGTTTAGTTTCAAACGATATAATGTAGGTTTAAGGTTTAATTTTGTTATTGTTGAGAGAAAGATGAAAACAAAAGTTGATCTTGCACTTCGAGGGAATGCTAATTGAGTATCTAAGAAAAAGTGAGACCTCCTATTTTTTATTAGGAATTTCATTTTCTCTCTTATGTTTGGACTACATGCCCAATACCTATTGCAACCATTTTCCCCCACCATAATCAATTTACAATATCCTCTTGATATTGCTCTGTGGTGTTTGGTTTAGTCAGATTTCACTCCGAAAATACTAATGCTTTTAATAAATTAATTCAGAAATATGGGCAAATCAGTCTACGTAATATCTGGTGTAAATTGCTTTTATTTGTTACTTCATATCTTAGAATGATTATGCAAGGCGGTGCGTGTGTTTATCAAAGTTCTAAATCAAAGCACAACCATTATAGGAAGTTTGCTGTCTTTCTAAGGACTATTAATAATAGAGTTATGGCTACATATGTGTATTTTGTAATAATAATAGGAGAAAATTCGCTTTTGACACTTCAGGAAGGGGGTCGGCCCGTTTTTGGCCCTGTTCTATATACTTTTAGCCCAGTACTTACACTTTCAGCCTTTTTTTAGATGGAAAACTCACGTTTTTTTTTATAATTCCAATTCTTTTTTTATTTAATATTTTCTGAAAAAAATATAAAATAATTTATAAAAATTATAAAAATAGTTTAAATAAAATAAAATAAATAATATAAAAACTTCACCCCCACGGTCCAAAAATTTTAAATCTGGAAGAGTTTTCTGAATTATTTAAGATTTTTCTTCAAATATTTTTTGAATTATTTTTAGATTTTTAAAAAATATAAAATAGGAAAAAATAGAAATCATATAGATTTTTTTTTAAAATATTTTAAAGTTGTAAAAAAAAAAATAGAATTTTTTTAAATATTTTAAGGTTTTTTGAAAATATAAAATAGGAAAAAATAGAAAATTATATAAAAAAAATTTAAAATGTATTTTTTATATTAAAATTATAAAAAATAAAAATAAATATTTTTAGAAAATATTTCTTAAATACTTTAAAATTATCAAAAAGTTTATAATTTTTTCGTAAAAAATAATTTTTTCATAATTTTCGAAAAATCTAAAAAATATATTTTTTGAAAATAATTTTTATACAAATTAAAAAATATGAAAATATTTTTTTAAATACTTTAAAATTATAAAAAAGAAAATAAAGATTTTTAAAGATTTTTATCAATTATCTTTTATATTTTTCTAAAATAAAAGGAAATTATAAAAAAAAATTAAAATATAAAAACATTTTTTAAAAAAATTATAAAAAAATGGTTTCCAAAAATATTTTTTTAAATACTTTAAATTAAAAAACAATTGTAATTGTTTTCGAAAAATATATAATTGTTATTATAAAAATAAAAAAATATTTTTTTAAATACTTTAAGATTACAAAAGAAGAAGAAGAATTTTTTAAATATTTTTATGAATTATTTCTAGATTTTTGAAAAATATATAATAGAAAAAATAGAAAATTATAAAAAATTTAGAAATAAATTTAATATTAAAAACCTAACGGAATATTATTAGGTTCCGTTAAATTTTTAACGGAGAGGGCTAAAATTGATTAATTCTGGCAAAAAATAAACCATGTGTCTAAAAGCGGCCCGGACTACTACAGGGGCAAAAGTGAATTTTTCCTATAATAATATGTTTGCCTTAAGTCACTAGGAGAAATGGTAACAAAAGCCCTAATAATGGTAGTTCGCCTCCTTTTTTTTTAAACTTATGCATAAAACTACCATTTATTGAGAATTCTTTTGCGTGTTGAAGTAAGCACTCCAAAATCTTAAGTTTTTGATTTTTTTCTTATTTGTTAGTTTCTTTAATATGTTTCAACAAAAAAATATGGTTCTCTTGATATGTAAATTTATTATTATTCATACATCTATATACTAAAAAAAAAATGCATTTAACATCGTCATATTATAATATTTTATTTATAAATTATCTGATAACCGTGCATCGCACGGAAAATTTACTAGTTAGAAAATAAAAGGAAACTAGCAACAATGTTAAAAAGGATGGGATTTCTTCTATTCTAGCATTATATCAACATGTGACACATATACAAAATGACATTATGGTGACATTAACAATATACACATGTCACCATCTTCTATTCTAAGTTTATAACATTGTCAACATGTAAAACATATGCAAAATAACATTATGGTAACATTACCAATATGCATATGTCACATGTTGATAGTGTTGGTATAGGAGGTGAAACACTATTTGGAATATATGATCTCATTCCACGTTAAAGAGTATTGCAAAAAAATACATGACTCATATATACCTCCTTTAGCAATATAATCTTATCTTTTATAAATTTGAATTTAATGCCTGAATTTTTTAAGTTTTGTAATTCCATGCACGACCTGAGTGTTGAATACGATATTCATGATATATTTTCTCTGGGAGCTCGAACTCGCCAACATGCTGATGCAAAATAAATTAAAATATTTTGTATTTACTTAAGTATGTACACATAATTTATCATATAAATATATATTGCTAACAGATATTGTATTGAAATATTTGAATTGGGTTTTTTCTTGGCCATGTAATATGGTATTCACCAATGCGAGCGGATGTGGACCTTCATGTGCTAATTAAATAATCAAAATTTCATCGAAAAATTGAGATTGTGCATAAAATTAAATTTTAAAAAAAAATCATGTAATTACAATTTTAAAGATGGTATATATAATTAAATTAAAGAAATGGTAAAATTCATGCTTTTGTTTCCCAATAACCCTATCAGGAGATGAATATAATATAATGTTAAATTAAAAGGAAGAGACATATTGAATTAAAAATAGGTAGCACATTTCAAAATTAAGTATTATTTTTCCAAAAAAATATTATTTTACCTCTAAAAATTATTTTTTTCCAGTAAAAAAATACCAGGTTTTTATTCCAATAACTATTTATTCGAATGTGGCCCATCCAAATATACCTATTCTCACCCTAATTCAAACATAGCTTATGAGATTTTGCCTATGTCGACCAATTGTACCAGCCTAAACACTATATAAGGAAAAGTCTTTTCTTTGTAGTGTATTTTTCAAGACTATAATTATGGTCACTAATAATAATATTTATGGCCCCTTATTATCATAAAACTTTGTATAAATTATTTTCAGACTAATTTTAGAGATAATTTTAGCTATTGTAAAAAATATTTGAGATTTTTTGTCCTCTCAAATGTATTATTTGCGGCTAAGTTATCGAGACGACTAATTAATGAGGACATGCTGTCTCTAATGATAAAGTTGTGACAAATATTTATTATTTGAGACCACTTTGTGTTGTCTCAAAAGACCATTTTTTCTAGCTTGTAGTAAAATCCGACATCATATCCTCTATGGTTTGATGAGCTTTAGGCTTGTTCGTGTACTATTTAATACTTTCTCGTCCCATAATAAGAGTCATCTTTGAAATATTTTTTTTTTTACTTTCAGTTAATTTGATGAAGACACGACTCTACAAAAATCATCAATGTACACACACTCGACTAATTTTTTTTTTTTTTTGACTTTTTCAATTATATCTAACTAAACACGTGAAACTATTTTTTTTTTTCTTGAACTAGTAAAGCGAGGTGTTGATTTTGAAACATAACACTTATTTTGGAATAAGATAATTTTTATACATGATTCTTTTTATAGGATAAAGGGAGTAACTTTCTCGGCACATTAAAGAAGTGAACTGCATCATTTAGTTTGAATGATGTTTCATCTCTTGTTCCAATTCTACCAATATTATAGTGACATTGTAAGTAAGTAGATAATATACATAGATAATATGTATTGTTAGAGTTGGAATAGAAGACAAACACTAGGGGTGTGTTTGCTTTGGGCTGGGCCAACCACTTTTGGGTTGGCCCAATTCAACACGTGTTTGGTTAAATTGAGGTTGGCCTAAACTCTCCAACTACTATCTTTTTCTTCTCAATCAACATCATCTTACGCACATGAAATCATCACAATCACTTTCTCTTTCTTTCTCCTCAACCAACAACCTTTTACACAAATCAAATCACATATTTTATTTAAATATTATTTATCAACCTTCTAACCACTCCTCCAACCCATAAAACAAACACACATTTTAACTTCTCCAACCACTTTCAACCATTTAAACACCTCAGCCTACAATACCCAACCACAGCGGCCCAAACCAAACCCACCGAAAGAGAATATATAGTGCATGAATTTGAAAGAGAATAGTGCATGAATTCAAAATCACAAAAATATCTGTGCAATAAATCCATGAATTTTCCCTTGCTGTTTCAAGTTTCAACAACATTTCATTTGTCCTTTTCCTCACCAATCTTTGAAACAATAGCATTGTTGAACTATATCCTATGTAGAGACAATAGTTTCACTACAAAAAAGTGGCTTTTTTGAGACAACAAAATATGATCATAAATAATGAGTATTTGTCACAACTTTAATATTATTAACATAATGTTACTAATTAGTTGTCTCAATAACTTAGATGCAAATAATATATTTGAGACGACAAAAGTTGTCTCAAATGCGTCTCAAATATTTTTTTGCAACAACTAGTTGTCTCTAAAAATGGTATGAAAATGATTTTAAATAATTTGTCGAGAATTTTATGACAACAAATTTTCATAAATAACTTATTATTAGTGACTACAATTGTAATATAAAAAAATGTACAACAAAAGGGCTTTGTCATTGTAGTGTTTCTTATGATCTCGAAAAGATTTGCTCAAACTTAAAACTAGATAGAGTAAATCTTTCCAAGTTTTCTATTAAAAAAAGGTACTTTCTCCAAGACAGGAATACAAATATAACTTGAAGAGAATATTTTATAGGGAAATTCTTGTGTGTTGGTACAGGCATTGCCCACCAAATTCACATTTTATAAAGTATAAGGCCCAAAAAATAGCTTTCTTTTTCTGAAATATATATAACTCAAATCGGTTTAATTAATCTTAAGAGCTTAATCACATTTGCAATAGGAATGTATGTTATTCGCTGTCCTAATTAATACAATGTCTCAACCGTGCATTATACCCAAACTATGTAGTTTTGTCCAAAAAGACACAAATGCGAAGTGCTGATTTTAAAAAAAGGTTGTTGTTTCTGTTTTTGTTTTTGTTTTTTGTTTTTAATCCCATGAAAACTTGTGCAAGTAGCTCCAAAATGAGTATATTTAAAACATTGACCCATAACTCCCAGCTGCTCGTTTGGCTTTGCATGCGGAAAAGTTTCTTATTATATTTGTTTTAAAAATATTATATATTGCACTGTTGAGTGTTAAGCATATTAAGTACTAAATCGAGTCGCCTCTGCTGTGACATAATCTTTAAACACTCAATATCAGTCCCCATTTAGGGGCCACTCCATCTTGTCTGTCTCCATTTGTTGAGGTTATAACACACACACTCACATGTCAACATCATCTCCGGTAGGCGGCGGCGGCGGCTCTTCTCGCAGAAGGATGAGTTCAAGCAGGGCGGTTTGGCCGGAGCCATTTGTTGAAGCTCTTGCATTTCAAGTAGCCATTGATGCATCTCTTAACTCTGGCCGTCTTTCTGCTGCTCATGCTCTCCTCAACATTTTTCAGGTATATACCTTTTTTACCCCCCTCTGTGCACACACAAACACATGCAGTGTGTGTATTGTGGTGGAAGCTTTTTTTGGTGATGAGCTTTTAATGATTATGGGTTTGAGCATTCAATATATGCAAAGTCTAAAAAATAATGCCACACCGCGGAGTACGTCTGTGTCATTATATTAATTAATTAATAATTTTTTGTTTATTTTGTCCATATATAATATTTGACCAAATCACAACATGAAAAAACTTAAGCCTTCAGTTAGTATCGTTACAGGAATTAATTTTATTCACGAACCAAATCCGTGTGTGAGCTGTTTGGATCCGTGTTTATGAAGATGAAGGACGTGATGATCTAATTTAAATAATTTTATGAATTATTATTTAAATTTTTTATACATTTTGATTAAATTTTTTATTTTGGTTTCATAATTTCTTACTAATTTTACCATCAAAACAAATATTAGATTTAGAATTTATGGAATCAAAATTTTCACGTCCAGATTTTTTTACAAATAATTTACATTTCTCATCTCTATATTAGCTATCGTAATTATACTTTATATTTAACAATTGTATTATTAATATATGGATTAAAGAAAATATAATATACACGTCAACCGAAATTGCAATTGTTGCATTTTAAAGCAATGGAGGTCAAAGACTTTTGAAAAAGTGATTATATTAGAGATTGTGTAGAACTGTAGATAGTGTTTGAGATAAAAATACTTTTAACTAAAAAAAAAAGAAACTAAAAGCTGCAAAAGCAAATAAAAACAGCTTACAGCTTTTGACTAAAAATTGTTTTTTTTTTTAAGCAAAAGTAGTTTTCCAAAATACTTAAACTAGCTTTTATAAAGCTAAAAGTCAAAAAGCTGCTTTAAATAAGTTGGAAAAACACCCTAATAAACCTACGACATTTTGAGAAGTCGACAAAAATATAAAATTTTAAGGTTGGATCAAACAAGGTATGTTTTAATATATGAGATACGATTAAAACACCGTAATTGAAACAGTAGTTAAGAGCAGAAGCTCCGAAGTGGGTCAAAGGATGTGTATATTTATCGAGACAGAGACAGAGACACACTGCGTTTAATTGAAAGGCAAAACTGT
>JAUEKW010146161.1:0-10393 GCA_032274785.1 Ajuga reptans
AATCATAACCTGTTCGGGAGTATTATCAATAACATAAAGTCCGAGGGGTTTGAGGGATTCAACCCCATTTATATTTGCTGTGTGTTTTTCAAGTTTCTAGTTTTCCTGTAATTAGTGTTATAACACGTATTTAGTGCAGACTATAAAATTTCAAAAAGGAATTGAAAATGATATTCCCTTGATTATGTTTCCAAATATCAAAGTTACTCCTTTAATCTCCTAAATTTTTAGATACCCCAACCTAATTTCTATCTCTATTCATCCAGTCAACCCTTTCGTATTTTATGCCTTACCCTATTAATTTTCTTTCAATTTCTCTTACCAGGTTAGTTAAGACACTTTAATTGCAATGTAGATTCTCTGATTATGGCATTGTTTACTCTAATATATGGAGACTGATCAGTAAGTCCGGCAAGGAGGAACAACAGGGGATCTGTAACAGCGATTCCAATAACAAAGGCAAGGGCATGGTAATGACGAATGCAACGGCGTGGTAACACGCGTCTAGGTAATTTTATTTTCTAAAAGTGCAAGTTTTATTTCTGAAGAGAAAAAAATGAATCCTTTCAAAAGTTTACCTAACAAGAAGTTATTATAAAATGTGACCCATAACTGTAAACTGGACATGTGTATGACTGTATGTATTCCCTAACACATCTTTGTATCTGAAAGAAACAGTGACAAGTCACTAAAGCAATAAAGAGGAATCTTTCCATATTGAGCTAAATGATGTATTTCATTTATTGAAGTGATGATTTACACAACATTGGTGTCTGTTGTTATACACCTTGAGCACTACAACTATCACTAGGGTTTCCTAAACCTAACTGCCACATTACAAGACAATGCAGGACCACCTAGTACAATCAACAAACAGAAATACAACACTTGGCATTGGTGTCCTTTAGCTTCTGCAGAATTGGTTTTGATACATCTTTACTTCGTGTCTTCATGCTAAGATATTTGGATGAGTTACTTCTATCTTCATGTGCTGACATGGACGCCAAGTTGGCAGCTGGCTTGGATTTAGATTTGTTGAGATGGAATGCATGGCTAACAACCCCCCTCAATTCGAGGGAGGCTAGAGGAAAAAAATGATGAGTTTGTTCTGGAGTCTGCTGAAGAATTGATAGCTTAAGGCTATGGTGAGAAAATCAGTTGTTTGATCGATGGAAGGAACATGCTGAACGACCCAAGCATTTGATGAACCTTTCTCCTGTACAAAATGCAATTCGAGCTCGATATGTTTGGTGCGAGCATGGAGCACATGATTGGATGCAAGGGCAATGGTGTTGAGATTATCTACCCAGAGAATAGGTTTTCTAGAACGAGGGACTTGTAGCTTGTCAAGAAGAGAAGAAATCCAACAAACTTCCAAAGTGGCATGAGCAAGACTACGATATTCAGCTTTGGTGCTGGATCTAGAGACGTTATGTTACTTTTTGGAACTCCAGGAAATGATATTGTGTCCAAGGAAGATACAATAACCACTAACAGACCTCCTATCATCCAAGTCACAAGCCTAGTCTGAATCAGAGAAACCAGAAATGTTGCAATGTGGAGACTTAGTGAAATGCAGCCCATAATCAGTAGTTCCAACAAGATATCGAAGGATTCGTTTTAAAGCTTTTCAATGTGTGTCCAACGGCTAGGACATGAACTGACTAACTCGATTGACAGTAAAACAGATTCCAGGGCGAGTTATAGTAGTATATTGTAGTGCACCAACAAAACTTCTATAAGAAGTGGCATCAACAATATGAACACCTTGTGATTTGGAGAGAGGTGGAGAAGTGATCATAGGAGTAGGGCATCCTTTTGCATGTACCATATTGGAACGATGCAAAAGATCTTGAATGTATTTGGTTTGAGAAAGATGAATACCTTCAGCTGTATCAGTGATTTCAATGGCCAAAAAGTGATGTGGTTTGCCAAGATCCCTTAGAGAAAAGTGCTGCTGGAGTTTCTAAATAGTAGTATTTATGAGATGAGATTGGCTGCTGGTGATAAATATGTAATCAACATAGATCAAAATGTAAATAGGATATCCATTAACAAATTGAAAGAAGAGAGAATTATCTGCTCTTGAACTGAGAGAACCATGAGAGGCCAAGACAGACTTCACCTTGAGAAACCAAGCTCTTGAGGCTTGTTTAAGGCCATACAAAACCTTATTTAACCTGCAGACCATGTTGGGAGATTGCTGGAAACCAGGAGGTTGCTTCATAAAAATCTCTTCTGCAAGATCTCCATGGAGAAATGCATTACTGACATCTAGCTGTCTAACAGGACAAGAGAATGAAACATCAAGAGAAATGATGATTCTAATAGTGGTAGGCTTTACAACTAGCCTGAAAGTTTCAGAAAAATCAAAGCCAGGTTGTTGAGAGTAACCTTGAGCAACAAGCCTTGCTTTGTATCTACAAATTGAACCATCAGCATGTGTTTTAACTTGAAAACCACTTACATCCCACAAGATTTTTGCCAGGTGGAAGAGGAGTTAAACTCCAAGTGTTATTTTTCAGCAAAGAATCATATTCTTCATGCATAGCTTTGCACCAGTTGCTATCTTGAAGAGCTTCCTTAACAGATCTTAGTTCAACAGGAGAAGAAACCAAGGCAGCAACATAAGACTTTGATTTGAAGATACCAGATTTGGATCTGGTAACCATAGGGTGAGCTGGAGCAGCTGGTGGATCAGGGAGAGAACCTGCAGGAAGAGCTAAAGGAGACTGCACAACAACATTAGTATCATCAACGAAATCAGCAGTAGAAGACATATGAGAAGTGGAAGATGGAGTGATGTGTGCATCAGTTGGCAGATCAGTATGTGGGAGGGATGGGGAAGGGCTTGGTGGAGGTGAAGAGTCTTGACTGGGTGAGAGATATTTTGATATTATGGGAGGTGATGGTGTTTGAGAGTAGAAAAATGGATTGGGAACAGTGAATGCAGATGATGAGGTAGAGGCAGAATGTTGAGTGTAGGGGAAAAGAGTTTCATTAAAAATGACATGTCTGGATATGAGAATCTTCCTAGATGGGAGTAAGACTTTATAACCTTTGTGTTGAGAACTATATCCCAAAAAGGTACCTGTGGTGGATCTGCATTCAAGTTTATGACTGTTGTTGGGTCTGAGGTAAGGGAAACATTGACATCCAAAAACTTTGAGATGAGAGTATGTGGGTGATTTCTGGTATAGAAGTTCATAAGGGCTTTTGTAATGTAAAGTTTTGCAAGGTAGCCTGTTTATTAGGTAAGTGGCAGTGGAAAAAGCATCATCCCAAAAGGTGGCAGGAAAGTGGGATTGAGCAAGTAAAGATAACCCTATCTCCACAACATGTGTATGTTTTCTCTCAGTTGTACTATTCTATTGTGGGGTGTAGGGACAAGAAATTCTATGGATGATGCCATGTTCCTGAAAAAGGTTAGAGAGAGCTTGGAATTCACCCCCTCCATCACTCTGAAATACTTTGATTTTACTATCAAACAGTTTTTCAACCAGGCTTTTAAAATGAACAAAGGATTTATATACATCAACTTTTAACTTGAGAAAGTATATCCAAGTGAACTTGCTATAAGCATCAATGAATGTGATATAGTATCTCAATTTGCTGTTAGATGTGATAGGAGATGGTCCCCATAGATCAGAGTGGATGAGCTGGAGAGGAGTAGTATAAGTGGTGAGGGAGTCATCAAAAGGTAATATATGAGACTTAGCAAGTAAGCAAGATGAACAAAAGTTTTCATTAAGTTTAACTGGAATAGGAACATTACATCTAGATAAGACAGTTTGACAACATCTAAATGACAATGTCCTAACCTTTGATGCCAAAGTTCTAAAACAGGAATTCTATCTAAAACTGCTGAGTAAATGCTTGGCTTTCCGGTAGTTTTGGAAGAAATAGATGTAAACTCTGATCTTGAAGCCTTAGGGAATTGAGAATGCTGAAGTTTGAAATTGTAGAGACCTTCCTTAAGAGTTGCCTTGAGTAGAACTTGCTGGGTAATTTGATCCTCGACAAAATAAAAATGAGGATGAAATTCAAAACACACTTTATTGTCTTTTGTAAATTGTAAAACACTGATTAGATTTCTTGTGATATTAGGAACATGAAGCAAATTAGATAGAAGAAAGGGTCTGTTATGTGAGAAAGATTGAACATATGAGGTGCCAATGTGTGCAATATGCTCACCACTTCCATTACCCATATGTAAACTATTACCTTCACTGTATTCAGATGCTATGTTGAGGTTACTGAGATCGTTGGAGACATGATTGGTGGCTCCAGAATCAGGAAACCACCAACTTTCATTCTGATCTGTAGCAGCAACATGAGGAGTGGGAGTAGAGGATGCCATATTGAGAGAGAAATTACCTCTTGCTTGGTTGTTGGGTTGTTGAGTGTATCCATAGTTTTGTTGTCCTTGTCCCTGATAGTTATCAGGTTTATACCAGCATCTCTCAGTGGCATGCCCAAGAATGTTACACCAGTGACAAAAGGCCCTTCCCTGCTGGTATCTTCCCCCTCTCCCTCTGGGATTTCAACCTCTGAAACCTCCAGATGTTCTGCCTCCTCTATTCTGGCATGTTCTACCTCCTCTCTGGGAATAAGAGTTTTGGTTCTGGTTGCCTCCTTTCTTGGGCTGATTCTGTGTAACATTGTTCAGAGAATAGGTGGATCCATCTGTGTTTACAGAAGGATTTGAAGAGTGCTCAAGCTTTGTTTCAAAACTGAGCAGTAATGCTTGTACATCCTCAAGAGAGTATGCACCAGGTTTAGAGGTAAAAGTCACCATTACTGAATTATATTCTAGCCCAAGGCTTACCAGAATATAGAGGATTTTATCTCCAGTTGATAGTTTGTAGCCAATAGAACCAAGAATATCACGGCATCCTTTCATTTTGCTAATATATTCTCTCATGCCCAGCTTGTCCTTCTTTAGAGTCTGGAGTTGCAACTTATACTACATTTTCCTTGCTTCTCAATGACTTGCAAAATTTTATCCAGGGTGCTCTAGATTTCTGCTGAGCTCTCAAGCCCAACTATGAGAGCAAGAATACTCTCAGACAAAGAGGATACGATCAATGAGGATAGAATTGAATCTTGCCTTTGCCAGATCTAATATTCAGGTTTCAATACCTCCACTGTTGTATCTTTCTCTTTTTCTGGTTCTGTAATGAGTGGTGGAGGCATCTTTGACTCTCCATTGATGTAGCTTTCCAAGCCATATCCTCGAATGGCTGCCAGAACCTGTTGTCTCCATATAAGAAAGTTATTTTCATCAAGCTTGATTGAAACAAGCTGATTTTGTGGGTATATGACATGTGTGGATACACTGCCTTCTTTTGCCTGTGCCATTGTTTTCTAGCTCAAATGATAAAGGAAAGAAATGAGGGAGAAAGTATTAGAGACATGATTCACCTGCTCTGATACCATGAGAGAAACAGTGACAAGTCAGTAAAGTAACAAAGAGGAATCTTTCCATATTGAGCTAAAGGATGTATTTAATTGATTGAAGTGATGATTTACACAACATTGGTGTCTGCTTTTATAAAACCTTGAACACTACAGCTATCACTAGGGTTTCCTAAACCTAGCCGCCACATTACAAGACAATGCAGGACCACCTAGTACAATCAACAAACATAAATACAACACCTGGCATTGTTGTCCTTTAGCTTCTGCAGAATTGGTTTTGATACATCTTTACTTCTTGTCTTCATGCTGAGATATTTGGATGAGTTACTTCTATCTTCATGTGCTGACATGGACGCCAAGTTGGCAGCTGACTTGGATTTAGATTTGCTGAGATGGAATGCATGGCTAACATTATCGACTTATTTGATGTTTAGCTACTTTAGTGTGCATATATAACTTATACAATTATCAAATACACACATATGTATATACACAAACATAAACCAATTATGTATAAGTTATAAGTTAGACAATTTCTATGCAAAAACACAAAATGTAAAATAAGGTTAGGGGGAGAAGTCTCGTACAGTGAAGTTTAAAGAAATTTCAGAAATAGAAATCAATCATTTTATAATCCATATAGATTGTCTTAAGTAAGCATCTTTTCCAAAATCAGTATAGTGAAGATTTTGACTTTTTTACAACATCAATTAATAAATCTGACTAAAGTATTCTTTTCAAATCTTTCATACTGCTGGTTCATAGCTGAAAATTTCTCTTTTTTTTATAAGAAATGTTTTTTTTTTGTTTTTTTAAAAAGAAAAGAAAATGTAAGTATTTTAGTGAGTGGTGATATTGTCTCCAATCTCTTCAGGTTAAATATTGTATTTTTGTTTAGTATATTTTGTGTAGGCACTTTTGAAGATACTTAATAGTCCTTGTGTTTGTTTGTTGTCTCCCTTGATAATATTTCTGACGGTCATAAGCGCCGGGATAATAACTAAGGGCGATCCTTCCCTGGAATATAAGATAATTTCAGATGGATGATAAAAAAAAACTATGAGTATACTTAATAATAAAGTATTATTGGAATGCACAACAATAAGCCAACTTATTTGTAGCACATCCCAGAATTGGTTATTGCTTAAATTCTTTCATTTGTTCCGTTTAACAACTTAAATAATAACCAACTTACTTGTTCTACAACTTCTTGATCCGTTAACTCAATTAGTTACCTAAGAATCGGCAACATGTTGTCGATTCTTAGGCAATGTTGTTGATTCTTAGTCAACTAATAGAGTTGACGGATAAAAAAGTTGTGGAACAAGTATGTTGTGCATTATTTGAGTTGTCAGACGAACAAGCGAAAAAATTCAAGCAGTAATCGATTATGTGGTCTGCTGCAAATTAGTTGACTTATTGCAAAAGAATTTTAATAATAAATGATTATTTACATGCTCATAGTTCTATTCTTTATCATCTATCTGAAATTATCTAACATTCTAGGGAATGATCACCGTTGGTTATTATCCCGGCGCTTATGAAAATCCGAAATATTGTCAAAGGAGGCAAATAAACACAAGTATGATTAAGAAAAAGTAACATTCAAAATGCCTAAATTCATACTATTTATTGCTCGGGCTTTCCATTCTTAGATGCACTTCGAAGGAACTATTTTGTTGAATTATCATGATCACGTAAATGAGATGTCCCTTTATGAGGAAATACTATAATATAAGTTATAGTAGCATTCATGAGTAGTATACTTACGGACTCACATTTTCGCCATCTAAAGTACAAAAGTAAATCATGTATGGGGCAAGAAAATGCCATTAAACTTGCGGTTGTATAATATCACAATATCCAAAATATTTTTGTTTCTGGCCTTTTCTCTTTGAACCCTTCGTGACTACTACCCAATCCAACTGAATCAAAGGTGACAATGGTAATTTATGTTTGCTTTTATCCCTATATAATTCAAGACCCACTCCCATCAAATTAAGAATGTAAGGGTATGTTCCATACTTTAGCCTATTTTCTTTTATTTATGTATCTGCTTTTTACTTTTTTCTGTTTGTTTAGTTTTTGTGGAAATGATGTTTATTTTTTTCTGGAGGTGAGGGCAATTTAGGAAACGTTCAGTTCGTCATATTTTTTTTCTTTTTGTTGGCCGCTTGTTTCTTATGTATTATTAATTCTTTTTATTTTGTGTTGTTGGATAACTCGCGGATGCTGCCCATGAAATCAAAAGTACATCTACTATTAAATAAATTCGGATTGTAGGAGCTGAGATGGACTGTGTTGGATAAAAGGTGACCATTTGAACCTTTAATAAAAAAAAGGAAAAAAAAGAAAATCTTGTTTCCCGTATTGACTCTCATTTTAATGTGCAATTTTCTTGTCCTTGACTCTATTTCTGGCTCTCCTAAGATCAAACAACGGTGGATCTTGTTTGGGGTGTGATTCAGGACCTAAGCTTTTAATTATACATCTATTACCCAACTTTGACACACTTTGCAGCTTGAACAACATGGTTCAAATTTAGACGATTCTCTAGAAGAGAAACAAGCTTTGATCTATAAATACAGCACGAATGGCGTATTGGAAAGTAAAATTTGTGACTCATATGACATTTATGTTGAGGTAGACATCATATTCTCGTAGTTCAATTGTTGAAACCACCCACCACATTCCCTAAAAGAAATAAACAAAAGATTTGGACTTCCGGCGGTGAACCTAACTTGATTTTGGTTTTCATTTCAAAGAGTAGAAGGAGATATTGGTCCATCTGCTAGAATGATGTAAGAAGGGGTTGCTCAGCTAATAGTATTGCTCTTTATAAGTAGGTCTATCTCAAGTGATAAGTATTTACTGATATATTTTATGTGAAGATCTTCTAAAGTTGGCTGACAATACTTCGTGTTTTGGGGAAAAAAAATTCCAAGCTTGAATTTTCTCTGGAAATTGTAGATTTGGTGCCTCTGGGATTTTTGTCGTGTTTCCTTTGCTATATTTAGTTCTTTATTTGAGTAAGTGAGTAGCATTACCCAATATTTGTGTTTATTCATGTATGAGTGTGCAGACACAAACATGGACATGTAACCTATCAGGCCCTCCATAACTGGCAAGTTATGTGGTACCTCTTTTTCAATTAATTATAGTTAGTGGTGATACATATTCTAAACAATGGAATTGTGGGTTTTCGTTGATGTACTCATTATTTTCTTGTCCATGTTTCTGCCTTTGAGTTTACTAAACAATTTTCACTTGGATGGTGCCCATTATTATGTATAAATGAAGTAATTGGGAATTTTAGTTGTACTAGTTGTTACTTGCTTGCCGGTAATAAATTCCAAGAAAATTTGCATGAGCTCGTACATTGGTGCCCTGTGAATAGCTTCTGATTGATAATAAACCTGGGATACTTTCATATGATTTCCTTGACACCGTACTGCCAGAAGGTGTCCTTTGGTAGAATCTTAATATGCTTATATATCATGTGGTATAAAGCTTACACGACAACGGGAAAATATTGTATCCAAAACATACTTGTTGAGGAACATTCTAGAAAATAAAATGTTACAAAAAATTGGAATATCTCTTCAAGTTCAGAGGCTGTATCTGGAATCATTTTACTGAGACATAGTTAATGAATACTGAAGCATTTATACCCTCGTACGACACTGTTTGTGAACCATCATTTGCAAAGTGTTGCTAGTTTAAGTAGAATTATTGCATGATCTCTCTTCGTGGTTTCCTTTTTCCTGTTGGCCAATGGCATTTGCTCTTAAGTATCTTTGTTTGGTTTTATTTGTTACCGCAAAGGCTGCTCCAGTCCAGCTACTTTGCAACCTAATGCAAGTGCTTATTTATGAAAGATAGGTAAGGCTCTCTCTGAATGGAGAATAAGTAATGGAAGTGGAATACTCAATAGCTGGAAATGCAGGAAATGCTACTGCTAGGTTTTTAAAAAACCAACTGAAGATGAATTCTCCAGCGGTGTGAAAGAATAGGCCCGACCGGCAAGAAGATGTTGCTTGTTGGATACAAAATCTCTGCCTTTATTTTGGTGCAATTCCTCATTTGAAGAATTGTAAATTTGAATGGTATAAGGTTTAACATGTTTCAGTGGTTTGCACAGTCGTCTAATTAGTCTTGTCATTGTACTTACAAATGCTATGTGAATAAATGAGATTGGGAACCCTCAAACCGAGCCTGATGTGGTACTACAGGAAAATATAGGGGTATTTTGCCTTGCTTTTCTCAAGTAGCGTTTGGCTTCTAACTTGAGAAACACTAATTTGAGTGTTCAGAGATGCAACTTTTTTTTTTTTTTTTGTTTTTTGTTTTTTAGTGATTGTAGATTTAAATATATAGATCAAAATTGGATCAATGTATAGCAACACCGGGCATCCCCAGGCAATACAATCGGCTAAGAAGCCCTTCCACAACAAAAAAGAAATCAGATACATCGGTTTCCTAAGACAACTAGTATAACAAAACAAACAATTGTCCCTCAAAACCGAATTATTTCAACAAGAAACAAGGCATACAAACATTTATACACATGAGATTTGATCTTGTGGAGCAAGTCTGAGATGGTTTCTTGAGTCCCTTCAAAGTTAAATCTGTTGCGTCCCACCCAAATGTAGTAAATAGTGCATAACAGTGCAATGCTGCGTGCTTTTCCCATGATGGATCCTCGCTTCTCCTTTTTTTATCCACTTGATGGCGCTGGAGGTTGTAGTCATGCCCCTATCGATGCTCAACCATTGTTTGATCGTGCCCCAAAGTGTAGAGCAGAACCTACACTCGAAGAAAATATGGTTAACTGATTCAGCAATTGAGTCACAAAGCACACACCTCACTGTTGGGTTTGGGCTCATGTTAAAATGAAAGAAGGATTTTTGTCCCACATCGGAAGTAAACAAAAAAGAAGAGGCTTTCTAGTGCTATATAAGAAGCCTATGTG
>JAUEKW010146172.1:0-10393 GCA_032274785.1 Ajuga reptans
TTAAGTCATTCTAAATGATAGTTAACATTTAAATTAGCAAAAGTGATAGTTAACAAAAATGATCCTAACAATATATAATATCTAATTGTAAAAAAAAAAAATTAAAAGCACAGAGCCAGATTCTGGCTATGTAGCAACACCCTTTCATTAATAAAATACATAATTTCGCAACTGGCTTGGAAATGGAACACGTCTCAATCCAAGCCTCCATGATTGGACATCCATTTCCCACGTCATAACTAGAAAACAATTGTGACTTCTCTTTCATTTCATTAAAAAAAAAAAAATTGGATGTGGATGCAGGTGGGGAAGGATGAAGTACTATTGATTAAAGTAGATAAGTTGAGATAAATAAAGAGAAACTTGGGGAGATTTGGTTATGTTTTCAATTTCAATTTTGAGTTTTTAGTATTTTTAGCGTTGTTTACGAGATTTTATTTGATATAACTAAATAAATTTGACTTGATTTTAAATAGATATGACATATTTATGAATATTATGGTTAGATATAAATATTTTATTAGAATAGTAATAAATAGTGGACCCTATTAAATGATATTGATTAAAATTTATTTTATTATATTAGATGAATTGATCACATCAAATGATTCTGATTGAAATATATTGTATTATATTAAATGAATGGTAGTGATGTGGCCTAATTTAAATATAATGATTGATTTGAAAAAAATATATGAGTAAAAATTGTAAAAATAAATATGATTTAGCCATTACATTAACCGATTGGGGACAAAACTATCCAAACATAGTCATTTTCTCTTCTCTTTCATGACCAAAACCCATGTCTAAGTTTCATATCTCAAATCAGAGTTTTTTCATATATTTTTTCAAATTAGCCATTACATTTATATTAAATATCTAAAACTCAAAACCTTAAAAAAATGAAAAGTCTAAAAGAATATTTAAAATGTTCTTATATCATTATCAATTTATATAATATAATAATTGCAATCATTGTTTTTCAAGGGACCTCCCACTTATATATTATTCCAATAATATCATATTTATTACATAATATTTAAATCATGTGTGTCTTAGAACAAGCCAATAAAATTCACTTTCTATAATTAAATAAATTTCAATTACCATTATTCGAAGGAATCATTTTATTTTATACGGACTAATCAATCAATAGATGCTAGAAACCAAATGCTCAAAATAAAACCAAACCAAACCAAACATCCCCTAAATAATAGCGTATAATTCACATACCCTTTTATGATAAACACGAAATTTCACCTCTTCAAAAGCTCTTCTATTTTTGATCAAAAAAAAAAAGCTCTTCTATTTAACTCCAAAACGCACACATTTCTATACACCGCGAAATCTTGAGACGTTTTTGAGTTCTCAGTCCATCAAGCTAATTACAATTTTGTAGTCTGAATCTTCGTATTTGCGAGCAGAACAAAAATGGCCACCCCGTCAGACCAGCCTCAATCAATCCATGACTTCACTGTTAAGGTATCACTTATTCACCTCTTAAATTTTGCCCGCAGTTAATTGTATTTTGTTTCGTGAAGAGGGGGATTTTTGCTGTTTTAGTAGCGCCTTGGTTTGATTGTTGATTTTTTGCTCTTCGTAGGCATGGGGTAGATTGACAATTACTTTGGATTCGTTTGCAACTTATTTTATTTTCTTTGCGTCTGAGATTTTATTGATATAGTTGCTTTAGATTGGTTCAGCAAATGGTGTAGGCCTTGATTTAGCTTTAGCGTATATGAGAATTCAAATTTATCCTCACTTCTTTTTATCAGGTTTTAGTTCATGCCCTAATCTCCAAAAATACTTTAGTGCACAATTAGCTGGTTATAGCGTGTTCGTTTATTTGCTGTCGCTATTGTCAAATTTTTGTGGTAAATGTTAATTGATACTGTATTGAAATTGCATCTAAAATTTGTTGGTTGCAGGATGCTAAGGGGAATGATGTCAATCTGAGTGCTTACAAAGGCAAGGTCCTTTTGATTGTTAACGTTGCATCGCAGTGGTATGTTTCGGCTTCTCTCAATACTTTGTACACTCATGTCTGTATGAGATTCGAAACCTGTATCTGTGGAATGCCTAAAATGATTATGCTGAATTGATGTAGACTATGTTTGCATGAGTAGTCATCGCCAGTAATATGTGTTTGTGTGCTTTGGTATCAGAGCCAAATAAGTTCTTCAATTTGATGTTTTACATACTTGTCCGTATGTTTGTATTTGAGCTATATGATCTGTAACCAGGTCAAAATGGATCCCCTCTTACTGTATATGTTTCAATTTTTACTTTTGGTTTTTCATTCTCGAACGAGGTCAAAGATGTAAAGATATTACATTTTTGGATACTTTTCCCTTCTGATTAAAAATATTGGTAGCATTAATGTAGTCTTATTACCTCTGCATAATTCAACTGAGATACAATTTTACTATATATTTCTACATCCTCATCTGTTACTTTTTCTTTGTTAACCATGTGTATTCTTCATTCCTACACTGCAAGCATTGTTAGTAATCTTATTCTGTTGCCTTCTGCAGTGGTCTGACCAACTCCAATTACACTGAGATGACACAGTTATACGAGAAATACAAGGATCAAGGTTTGATTCACTTTACATTTCTTCGTTTTGTCTATTATATCTTCATTCCTCTCCTTAATGGATCTATAATAAACTAGTATGTGAGCTCCGATTCAACATTGTTTTGGTGTTGCAACTAAGATTTGTTGATGTTGGAGCTGACCTTTTCTGATGGATATGGTGTCGTAATATCCTTTTTTATTTTTTCTTTTTGGGTGGGATGGTGATTGGGCTGGCATAGGGTCTGATTAGTTTACCGTGCCTCAGATCAGACATGTAATTATTTTGATTTACCTCCTCCGCAGGATTGGAGATACTGGCATTTCCCTGCAATCAATTTGGCTCACAAGAGCCTGGCACCAATGAAGAAATTCAGAACTTTGTTTGCACTAAATTTAAGGCCGAATACCCTGTGTTTGACAAGGTATGATTTATTAAGGAGCTAATTTCAACATTCTTATAGTTAACCACAAATTCAGGTTGCCCTGGACCAGTGAGTTACACTATCATTTTGTCCATTCCTAATTTTTCCTCAAATTGTGGTTGAATCCCATTTTGCCATACCTACAATGACTAGGTAACGTTTGGTCTTCTTAAGTGATTGTGTCAAATGCACTAGATGTATTTTTTATGTTTGAAATCTTCAACACGTTAGAAGTTCCTTCTAAGGTTATCTTCTTCGCCCCTTTGCGTGAGATTGTTAGTTGTATGTTATTGTTAATATGAGATGTGGAGTGGTAGGTCGGTCTTCTGTTTGTGAAGAGATCATGAGAAAATGAGGTCATGTTTTGTTGACATAGGTGGACGTGAATGGGGCCAATGCTGCTCCGATATACAAGTATATGAAGTCGGCCAAAGGTGGGCTTTTCGGGGACAGTGTCAAGTGGAATTTCTCCAAATTTCTCGTGGATAAAGAGGGTCAAGTTGTCGATCGCTATGCGCCGACCACTTCTCCTCTAAGCATAGAGGTAAAATACCAGAAATTCCATTTACTTTTATCAAGAAAAAAGAGAAAATCTGATTGATGAGAGATCTCTGATTCATGTTTCTCCTTGCAGAAGGATATAAAGAAGCTCTTGGAGAAGGCATAATATGTTCGCTGTGTTCTGTTTGGCGACCAGCCAGAATAAATGATGCCATTGTATAAATAATGTTGATGTTTAAAATCCTTATTTGCTCTACTCTTGTTAAGACCGTGGTACTTTGTATCGTTTTCTTTGTGAAAGAATCGTATGTTATGTTATCTTATTTGTGAGAACATGTTCATTTGTTTTCCCTTTTCTTTTGGGGGTTGGGTTGTTTGCAAGGTTTGAAATATCTCTGCGAAATATTTTTTTTTCCAGGGGACCGAAACGAAAGTGCATGTATAAGTTGTTTCTGTAAATATTTTGCTAATATTTCCGTAAAATATTGGTGATATTTTGATTTTTATTGATTTGGGTATATATATAATGTACATTTTGCTGTAATATCTCTATGGGTATGTTTGTTCTAGAGTGGCCCCAATCAGATGTGAGATGGGGTCATCCTTCCATCCGGGTTGAGTGGGATGTAGATGGGATTTACCCCATCCTACTTTCATCCTCTTACATCAATCTCTCATTTTAAAAACAATAAAACAATCTACAAAAACCTATTGATTTGACTGCTACAGTACCTATCCAACCCTACCTCATCCATACACACATTTTTTTGGATGTAGTTGGACTTCACCATCCGATGGACGTAGCACATCCGGATGTACTACGCCCAACTACATTCTAGCACAAACATAGCCTATATTTTGTTGAAATATCGGTTGAATATCAATTTTTTTTTTCTTTTTTCGGTGGAGTTAGGCGGGGCTGGTATTTTGGTAGATTGACAATCACTTTAGTAATGTTGGTCACTTGAGCCTTATATGTCACCGATAATAGTAAGTAATAATGTTGTATGAAAAATTTTAGAATGTTCGTCATATTGCCATACACTTTATATAGCTTAATTTATATCTATACACTATCTATTTATGCACTACTATAAAATAATTATTATAAGCTGACCAAAGTATTCCTTAATGTCTTAATAAGGTTGTAGTTTTTCAAATGCCACAAGAATTGTGGTGACTATTTGCAACAATTCTGGTATATTGTATTGCCAACAAATGCACGAGTTTTATGGGGCACATATTATACATCATTATCCGAGATTTCAAAGGGAAATAGGTAAAATCAGATAAATTAAAATTGACAAATACCTCGAAAATTTTCAATTTCTTTTGGGAAAGCATGGGGAAAAGTATAGATTCATATAACCTCCTGATGATTCCGGATGATATCGATACTTAAATGATGAAATTCTCGAGGAAATTAGAGAGAAAATGTTCATTGGAATACATCCAGGTGATTATAAGGCAAATAAAAAGTTGAATGTTGATCAACGATGAGTATTCTCAAGTATTTTCGAATGCATACAAAAACGGAACAGTGAGATTTTCTTTATTGACAGTTACATTTGGAATAAAAAGTGTTGGAGAGAGAATGAGAGGAGATGTCGTTGCACATATAAGCATTGATTGTTCAATATATAAAAATAACAATCAAGGTGCCCGTTGCTAAAGACACAATTACAAACTCTCTTTCACCTTGATTTTTACTGGCTCTAACGTAGCACCATCCTGAACGAGCACAAACAGCGACAACAGTGAGTGTATATATGAAGAAGTTTAATACTTGATATCAGAGTTGAGACCTAGATATCCAAAACAGCAAATAATGAAAGGTTTTCAGAAGATAATCAAAGCCAATTTAGTGTCCCACCCTAAGCTGAACATTATTGATCGACAGCCTCGATCTCCATTTTCTTGAATTTCTCATTTGAGTCATCATAACTTCAATTTGCAGGCCATTGTGGGCTGCTCCTCTTTGAATATTCCCGATTTCTCCTTAGCCTCCATAACCGTTTGCTTGATGGAATCCATGTCTTCTACAACTTTCTGCAGATATAATGGAACTTATGCAGCAAGAATTTGATCCACTATGTTTGATTCAATTATATCAGATGCATTTTGGCCCTCCAAACCTTCTACTTCTTTGCCGCTTGAATGATAATTACTAACACTCAGCAAGAAAACAATATTGAAGTCGAAAGACGGGGATAGTAGTCATAAGAGAAACTACAGCTGCATAAGCTGCCATCTCTAGCAAACAAATGTGTGATTCTTGTGCATAATTTTCGACGCTAGTTCCATCTCACAGAGACAATATAACATGAGACAAATGCTAAGACCCTTAATGCTTTTGGTGTTCACTGTACAAGACAAATTACGCGGCCGGCTGAATCTAACATAAACATATACCTGAAATTCGTTTCCCCCCAAAATAAAGTAAAAATACATCGTCAACATGTTTTACACCTTACGCAAGGTTTAAAGCTACAACAATGACTAGCAATAGAAATCCCACCAATTAACCAATAAAATCTGTCTCCTCATAGGAACACTAATAGACATCAAATAACCACCTTTCACTACCAATAAACCATAAATTCGTTCTAGAATCCTAACCTAGAAGATAAACATTGCGGTTACAGACAGAATGTTAGCACGACTCACCGTCGTCTAGACAGCAAGTTCGGAGAGTTTGGCGATGCATAGAGTTCATTTACAACAACACATATATACAATGACTTGCATGTGCCTGTTGTCATTCACCTCATCCTCGCATCAGGTCTATACCTTTCTGGGGATTCTTAACCTCGTGCCTCGCAATCGGTGGCCACACACTCAATCCAGAATTTGGAGTATAACTTTGAGTCGGAGCTGCAGTTGTTGGGGTTGAAGAAGACTTGTCAGCGGACTGGTTTAGCAGGCGCTTTATGTCTTTTGATCCTGACTCAGAATCGTTCTTGGGCTTAGTACCACCGTATACGAAACTGCATGCAACCACCTGTATACAATTGTTATTTTGCATCTGGTTGATTGATTTATTTATCTATCCTAAATCAGGATTCGAAAGCAATAACAAGCCAAGCATATAATAAATACAAAATAATTCAGGCGCATTCAAGTTGAAGGATCTGGAATGAGTTTGAAATACATGGAACTTGGTAGCTTAGAGCTACTTTTGAGTAGATTTTAAAATCATTTTCAATTCAAAATTTTCAATCCAAATGCCCGTTTAATGTCAGAGAAAACCGAAAGATTGAACGAATACCTGCACCGCGGTTTCTGCTATGAGCCTACCACCTACTGCACCACCAAGAATATGCCCATCTGGACTACAAACTGAAATGCTAATACCACCAGTGCGATTACGGGGACCACCACTTTCAGCAACCAAGTACGAACCTGATAAGCAAAGTATCTCAAAACGTCCCTAAAAGAAATAACAAAACCCCATCAATTCACTGTAGAATAGCTAATGAAGCTATCAGAAAAGAAGATCCCACACATGAGCAGGAAATAGACAATGGAAAAAGGAAATATGCCAATGGTCGAAGACATATACACAAGGATTCCATCTCGAAATTGATTACTTGCAAAAATAAAAAAGCGATTTTAAAAGAAGATGCCTTTTTTGCTCCTAGAGGTTGACTACAGCAAATTAATTAGTCGCACCACGAGAAAAAGTTTTAGTTGTAGGGTACGGGCTGTAAAGTGGCATTACATGGTGAACCATGTTTGACAGTGCTAATTAGCTTCTTTTGCTGATTCTTTTTTTAAACCAAACATGTTTAATGGCTCACTGTTTCATACTCGAATGAAAATCTGATCAAATCTTAGATGACTAGGGTGCTAGAATATACATATATTTACTACATAATGTGGTAAATCGAATTGGTCAGAAAGGGATCAATGAGATTAAGCAGACGGCTGTGGTTAGAGTTATTTACAGCTTATCACCAAAAAGATCACCGATCATTAAAAACAATGATATGTTTCATCAGACGACAGATGCGAGAACACTTCCCCCACATTGGACGCAAATAGTAACGACATTCATGATTAGTTTTGACATTAAAGAATAGTGGATGTATTAATATACTTGTGATCATAAAATAGAATACCGTAAAAAGTGGAATATACTTTAACACCAGGAATTTGCTCCAATCTAAGCAAATTTTAATTCGGTTAAGGTATCTTCTTGCGCAGGATTTTTTAATATAACGAATAAAAGGAAAACGAATGGATCAGGAATACTTCAAAGTTCAAACCTCGTATGTGACAGTGCTACTAGGACTCGTAGGTTGGCGTAATGTTACTATAGAAACTGATCCATTAGCTGCCATTATGCATAAAGCTCTTGGCCTCTGTTGTGCAAATGCCAATATTTTGGCCGCAACATCCTGTTAGGAAAAGCAATTATACATTACGCTATATGGTAAACAACATATTATTCCTACATGCAAAAATATCAAAGAGCTTATCCAATCAAAGTGCATGTCAGAAGAAGAGCAGAAACAATGTAACCAAAAAAATTGCTTTGGTTGTATCGTATTTTAATTAAGTTCATAAATCATCAGAAAGCTTGGCAAATGTTAGAAAGGATAATGTTGATGGACAGAACAATATCGAGCGTACCTCTCCAGCTTCAACATGCAAGACGTGTGGTGTAAAAGCTTGTCCAGCTGAGCTGTTCATCCATTCACCTGATCTGGGTAAAGCCTTTTAAGAAACTTAACAATAATACGAAATGTGCAGGAAAAGAATATAAACAAGATTCTAGAAATACTAAGTTACTAACTATAAACAACCAATGGCTAAAGAAATCTAGGCAACCAATGAAGAACACTTTCCAGCTTTTATCAGGAGGGATTAAGTAGAGGCGAAGGGACGATCAAAACTGAAGGCGAGCATTATTACAAACACAAGAAATGAAGAACAGACAACACAATCATAAAAATCAATATAGTATTTGTTATGGCTTACATTTTATTATTAATAGGTATCTGCTTTTGCCAATGAATCAACAAGAACATGAAAAACATAAATACAAACTATGGAAGCTTACCAAATTAACAGTTATTTACCAGCCAAAACAAAAATCAACACATTCACACACATTAAAATCACATAAAAAGCACAATTGAATCCAAAACTGCATAACCAACTTCAAGAAGAACTCACCAAGGGGAGCAAGCTTCTGCTTCCATCCAGACCCGGGCGGTCGCCCTCGTTTCGCTCTTTCGCCTGAGCTGGTGGCAGTAGGCTTGGGAACAGGCACAGGGGACAATCCTAGGGACATGTTAGATCCATCAGGGCCATATTTCCTAGGCCTACCCCTCTTCTTCTTCTTCAGCGGTTCGACACTCTGTGACGCAGGCACGATAGCCATGCTTCCTCCCTGGGAGAAATTGAGCTGTGATGGGTTCTCAACACGGAACTGTGGACCACTTACAGCACCACCACTGCCTCCTACCGCCTGAATGCTGGGATTTGCAGGAGCGCTGAATGCGTGTGTTGTGTGCATTCCGCCGGACTGAACCGCGGAGGAGCCACCGCCGCCGTGAACATTATGGTTTGACCCACCGGAACCGCCAATTCCACCTCTTTGAAGGTAATATGAAGCTGACCCGGGGAATGCCATTCCTTCCCTCCCATCCATACGATTACTAGGTAAAATTCGAGTCTTTTGTTATACTAAATCCACAAATCTGGAACCTAACAACCAAAGAATCGCAAGAAACCTCTTATAGATCAAAGAAAAGAAGGCCTGAAACACAAAACTGAGAAAAAGGTCGGACTTTTAGCAAGGGTTCTACATGGGCTTTCAAGAATTAAAGAAACAGAGTGAAGAATTGAAGAAAACTAGAATTTCTAGGTGTTAAACTTAAAAATAACTGAACACTAAATCAAGAAACTCAATGAATTTTGACACAAACGGACTACCAAGAACACACAACAAAGCTTAGTATGAAAATGTGAGGTCTCATTATCTACCCAACTACTCAAAGTTTCAGCTCAAGGTTCAACAGTCCCTCACCGCACTCTAAGGCATCAAAGAAATCAAGAAGGGGATGCAATTATAGAAACCCTAGATGTAAAATGTGGAAGAGTGAAGTGTAGAGAGAGAGAGGGAAGATGTTGTGCGAAAGAGGAGGAGGGAGGGTAAAGACAAAAAAGCGAGAAGAAATAGAAAATCTTTATGAGCTTTTGAATTAAAGGGAGTATCCCCCTACCTTGTTTTAGATGAAGCAATAATAGTGATTGGGGTTTGAAGGGGGTTTAGTAAGTGGGGGCTGTTGTAAGAATTCAGACTTTGAAACACCATTGGAGTACAGTTGGGTGCACCTAAGTACCAACATGTCCTTATCAGACAACACAAGTTGCAGCAGTACTGCTTAATTACTGTGTCTTTTTTCCAGGAAAAGTATTATTCAATTGTTAATTATATTTATGCATTAGACAGTCTTTGACCAGATTCCTTTGCATCGACTTTTCCTGTTTGAAATCAGGCTCTACGACTATAGTGTGGACTTTAGTCCAGAGTTCTCGTTCGGTTGTCTCTTTGATTGGAGTCGGGTTTTGTGTGGTACTGTTAACTGAAGTAAAATAATGGAAAAGGTACAAATTTGTCCCTTAATTTATACCTCAGATTCAAATTGGACCTTAAACTATTTTTTTGTCCAAATATGCACTTAAACTTTTTAAATGGGTCAAATAAGCCCCTGAACTTTTAAACGAGATAAATATAACCTTTCTAAATATTAAAATAACTAAATACATTTAAAAAATATTTAATAAATCTAAAAGTAACAAATCAAATAAAAAAAGTATATGCCAAATTAAGAAAAATATTTAAATTATTTAATAGAATTCTAGGAAATTATTTAAATAAA
>JAUEKW010146192.1:0-10391 GCA_032274785.1 Ajuga reptans
GCAACTTAGGTCTTGCATTTCTTAAAATAACAGTTAATTCACATAAACGAGTCAAACAACATATAATTAATAAAGACGAGTAAGAATTCCCACCTTAAAAGTAATTTGAATAAACCTTGAAAATATCACGAAAATGCCTAATCGTCGTGTTCTTGATCAGAGTAACCTACATTATACATATGAGTCTTAATTAATCAATATCCTGACTTGGCAGAAATTAACAAAATAATTAATGGAATATGACATATTACATAAAGTAGTAAGGCTTGGTGAATAGATTAAGGGTAATAATTTGATTGTGGTTACTATATAATCTCTGGAAATAAAGGATCATTGGAATTGAGTAGAAAAAATAAATAAATTAATAAGCTCCCATCATCCTTCTTTTCAGTCTTTCTGCCAACACCCAAAATATATAGACTTACTAGTACATTCCGGCTGCTACCTCTCTCATCACACATCTCCATCACTTTTTCTTTACTTTCTTTTATTGATTCCCTCAACACACACCAAACACACCTATACACACACAACAATATACATACATACACATATATATATATATATATATACTGACACACACCAATCACACCTATACACACACACACAACAATATACATAGATATATATACTAACACACACCAATCACACATATACACACACACACGACAATATACATATATATATACTGACACACACACATATTAATTAAAACACACACCACTCACATATATATACACACATACACATTAATTAGAACACACACCACTCACACCCGTTATCACCTATACACACACACGACAATATACATATATATACTAACACACGCTTACTTTAATTACAACACACACCACTCACACACATATACACACATACACTAATTACACAACACACGCACTCTCACACAAAACTACACACCCATAATTTCATAAATCAACTTACACACACGCACCCACAATAACACAACCTCTGTGCGCACACACACACATCTGAAATTGCATACACAGGGACCTACTGGCTTAATTGCCCATTTCCCCTGCCCTTGATCTGCGGATGTATACACAATAAAAATAAGAATTGTACATGTTGTTGCAGATAGAATAATGGAAGATGGAAAAATGGAGGAAAATTATTCTAGGGTTTCTTTTTCTTTTCTTCTATGGACGAAAGCGGCTGAAATTCTTTTTTTTTTCTTTTTCTTTCTTTCTTTGAGAATATTTATAACTAGGACTAATAGGTCTCCTATTAGGGTTAGGATTAAGGAATATCTAATTATTTATCTGATCAAGAAACACCAAAATATAGGACACTCTACGGATATATCATTAAAATAAATAATGATTTGGGCCAACTAATGGACCATTCCAACACCTTAAAATAATAGATTTAGGCCCACATAAATTAAATAAAGAATTGGACCTAAAATAAAATGATGCATGAATGAGCTAATTATTATGAGACTTGAAAACATATAATAATTATACTTAGTAAAATATTAATACGGGCATAATTAAATTAAATAACATATGAAAAATTTGGGCGTTACAACTATCGTCAACGATCTTCTTTTTATAAATAAGGTATATTACAAAAGTAAATTACGGAAAATAAAAAATAAATAAAAAAAGAAGATTAATTTGGTATATTTTACACTTAAAAGAGGATGTCAAATCGAAGATCGTTAAAAGAGGATTAATTTGGTATAATTTTCACCAAAAATCGAATTGAGACAAAAAAGTTATAAGACCTTTAAATTTTAAAATGAAAAGACAAAGAAAAAAAGGAAAAAAAAAAAGAAAAAGATTAATTGGAGGAACAACCAAAAAAGAAGGTGAATGAGACACATATCTCCCTTGTTTAGGGATTAATTCCGTGAAAATAGAAGATACATATTTGCAGTTTTTTTTTCTTATCGTGTGAGAGGGATAAGAGTAATTAATCAAGTGAGGCACATTAAAAAAGGAAGAAGAAGATAAAATAGCGAATTTTTTAAGAAACTAACATGTGTCATTTCCTTAAAAAATGATTGTTGTGCCACGTCTGCAGGACATGTGTTACCTGAGATTCGGGAAATTCTTGGGTGCCCCTGCAGGTAGTGTCTGCACTAGATACATCAGAATATTTTATTAATATATTTTATATTAATAAAATATTCTGATGTATATAGTGCATGTAGTACCGGTGGGGGTAGCATAGAATCACCCCTGAGATTCTGCTTTACTAGTAAGTATGGATAAGTTAGATTATTATTATATTATTATTATTATCTATATATATAATAACAGAACTACACTACTTTTAGTAAGTAGTCATTTTCCCGCCAAAATAAATGAAGTACCATAAGAGGTAAGTTTTTAAAATTTTGAATTCTCTTTATTTAATTTCTAAATTTTTCAAATCCCTATTATTTAGTTTAGATTTCAAATTTGAACTGAGATTATTTACCATCAATTTCGGAATTTTATCTAAACTATAGATTAGTTCATTTATGTATCAACATGTTGACTATATATTATTTTATTCTATTGAATATATTATTCACAACATTACACCTTAAACACGGTATGATTAAAAAAAATCTATTTCACAATCCCTCACATATTTATACTCCTTTCCTCAAACGTTCCTCACATATTTCTGTAAATCAATTATTGATTAGAGTGAAGAAAAAATAGTATATATCATAAAATTCTATCTGCTAATTTGGAAGGGGTTTTTTCTACCCTACCCCCGTGGGTATTACCCACATGAGTTATACACCATTGGATTGGTGTGTAGATGCAAATTTAAAATGATATTAATCTTTGATTTTACATCTACACACTAATTCAATTGTGCATACTACATGGGGGTAAACTCCCTTGGGGGTAGGGTAGGCTATAATTGGTGGGGAAAGACATTTTCCACACTCATTCGCACGCATGTTCTGTAACTAACAACTTGATATTTCTAGTAATTTATAGGGGTATTTTGGTCAATTTTCATGTCATTTAGTTAAATAATAGAAATAATTTTATTGTGTAACTTGAATAATAGCTATTTAATATTAAATGGATGTATTTTAAAATATTAGCAATATAGATAAAAATTCTAAAAAAGTCAATTTTTTTAATAGAAATGAATATTGATTTTGTATTTGATTATTTATTTTTTAATATTTGATGTGGTTTAATCAATATGTTGATTTTATCAACATCTTTAGTACTTTTTAGTTTTATATTTGTAGAGTTGGGTATTGCTAACGAGGTCCATGAACATATGTAAGGGACATCGAGCAATGGTCCTACGACTCCTATTCTTCTCAACGTTCGCCGGTACATGATAACAAAAAACAATCTCCATTATCTTAGGGATAACTAAAAAAATTATGCCCCCATGAGACGAACTCCTAGATCCATTTGTAGATGGACCCCTCGATGAAGAATCTGGGTCCGTCACTGCCCGTATACCAATATTCAAGGAAAAAATCTTTTCAAATTCATAGTAAATCCATTTTCTAATATTACTTAATTTAATATATGTGGCTTTCGATTAAATATTACTTAATTTAATATATGTGGCTTTCAATTAAATATATGTGAAAAAACGATATTGTCTCATACTTACACAAATATGTAATTATTTTAATATATTAAATACAAATATTACAAATATATAATATCGCATAAATTAATATGATGCTATATATTCTATCTCGTGCATCGAGTGGATAACTAGTTTTGTTAGAAGGAAAATAAAAATCGAACCAACTACACAAACTTGGCAAACTATGTTTGGCAAAACGAGAGTTAGCTTGTTAAGGTATCAAAATAAATAGAGTAATAGCCATATCTTCAACAGAACCTCTTTGAACATAGCGGGATCCGCCACAACTAATATATGTTTGGATCCAAACCAGTACAGAAAATTCTTCACGTAAAGCGTTGACCAGCTGGAGACTGGAGTAATGCGAAATTACCCGGTGAGCAATGTCATGTGAGATCGGCCGCGACTCAGTCTCCGCCATCATCCACCGCCGGACCTCTTACGCCTTGTTTATCGAAGTGGCTTTTGATTTTGAGAGGGATCCATAAAAGAGAATGACGTGTCAAAACAAACACACATTAATTAATTGATCTAATAGAAAACACATCTTTAAAAGATAGATCTTGATTCAACAAGAGACGACATTCCTTAATAACAAAAAGGCTAGATTCAGCCCCATCATCATCTCTGGACACCGCCACAACCATTTCTTGAGACAAAAACTTGTGTGTGACGGTCACATGGTGCGGTCGCCGTATCACGAAAAAAAGTATCACTGGGTTAATCACCTAGAGTTGTTTGATATATTATTATGTACCGAATCATCCATACCGTAGCCCGTACCAAAATTATCGGTATAGATTATTTGATACGAGAATCATCCATACCGTAGCCGTACCGAAATTATCGACATATGAAAAATTCATACCGCTATCGTACCAAAAATTTCAGTATACCAAATGCTTTACAGTATTCAACTCATGCAATGTTCTACCAAATGCTTGCATTATTCTACAAAAGAAGAGTTCAATATTTCTCTCGTACCAAACGTCGTTGTTTGGTTAAAAGAAAGACGCAACAAAGAATCCAGGCGGGTTAGAACCGCCATCCTCTCAATGCAACAATGCACTTGAGCGCTCTCCCAAATTGAGCTATAGATTGATCCGACGGGAAAATTAATTATATTTTGGGAGAATAACTTATCTAATTGGTTTAGCTTTACCAATTTTTATTTAAGAACATTATCATTTTGATTTTGGACTTTAACTTTACAAATTTAAAAAAATCACCCATCACTGCCTATAGCAAGTAAGATAACCGGTAATGCTGACATGGACTATATTTGACCGGACAAATTTTATAGAGTACATAGACAAAAATCAAATGACCAAATATAACATCTTTAAATAACAAAATGATAAAACTTAATGAACTAAAAAAGCTCCCTTAAAATTCTCCACCTTGAAGGCACATCCTTTGAGAACTTTTGTTCATCACTTCTTGGTATATTAAGTGCATCTTTAATTTCAATTAATAAGAAATCAGGACAAAAATCCTCATACCACCAGATTTAAAAGACTGATAACAATAATAATAACTTTCTGCTTTTAATCAATTCGTTAAAGGTACAACTCAGAATCCATCCATAAACCCTTCCACGACTTAATTTTTCTATTTTACTTAATTCCTTTTGTGAGCGGAGGAAGTAATAAACAGTCTCAAGTAGGCCTACCTAACACCAAAACAAGAGTAAAATCTTGCCTTTAATATAATATCAACACAAACTTCCTTACCTCACTAAATACCCAATGTGTATATATATACATAAATAAAGAATAACGGAAACGCATACAACCAAGTCACCTACTGAACATATACAGAATGCAACATACCTCCAATTTTTAAAACACAGTTTCAAAGTAATGCGAAATATTTATAAATAAATGTATTTTTAACTTTTTGGTTTCATTTCTTCCAACACTAGCCTATCACTCACCCTAAAAGAATATCTAGTTTTCTAACATATGAATCCAATACCATAAAACGGAATATTTATAGAAAAAGTGATATAAAAAAAGGGAGAAATTAAAGGATTTCAGGGGAGAGCAGTATGATTTCATCTGTGAATGACATGTTAAAGCAGACAAAGCACCGAACATATAGGCCATAAGAAAAGGAAAAAGTGAATAACAACCCAATAAACACTCTTTTTGTTCCGAAACCTAAATGGCCACATCATGAGGCAAAATACCAGGAGCACCCAAATTTAACAATACATCTTATCTAGGTGATCCAATACTCTCTATTTAAAACATTAGATTATTATTTTGCAGTAGAAAACCAATAAATCTAAACCAATAGTACCGATAAAGCATAGCAAAAACCATATTAAGAGTTCAAACATAAAGCATAAGTTGTGCAATAAAACACGCATTGAGTAACCATAATAAACTAGAGTGATAGAAGGTGCCAAATTACCAAAAATTGTAATCATCAGATGACCATAGAAAGAGCCAAACTGAAGTTCCTCGCACTCTTGATTCGAAAGAAACCCATTCTGGTGTCATTTCACGGATATCTTTGCCCAGCAATCCTTAGACATAAGAAGCCATCAAACTAGAAGACATTCCACAGCAACTTCTAGCCACAAGAAAAGCCAAAGTGAAGCCCGTTGCACACCAATTCTTATCAACAGCCACTCTGAATCCCTCACGAGACTATTTGTGAACGTGAGGAACCTTAACCAAGCTTTAAGCACTACACATCTAGAACCATCAGCAAAGACAAATTTAGTGTCTCATTATATAGACTATAGGGAACAAATGCTTCCCATATAGATAAAGGATCCTCCAAGGACCGCAGGACAGAAATCGTTTCTTTGGGAAAGAAATTTATAGGAGGGGATGCAACTGCCCCAACACCAACACCACTGTCCGCCCTATATACAGAGAATGCATGACAAGCTAAACAAACCTCGGCAACAGTGGCAAGAAGCAAATCAACTGGCACCCTTAACAGCATCAGCAGGGCTGGCGAGCTCAACAGCAAAAGCAGCTTCATCATCAATTCCAGAGGCCTTACTGCCAATACCAGCAAGAACTCACAGCAAAGCAGCTTCGTCATCCAATTCCAGAGATCTTACTGCACTACCAGCAACAACAAAAAACCTCTACACACTCCTCATGTAATACAACACACCTGCCTCGTGAACAACACAACTGAACCTACTACAATCACGCTTTAGATTACACTACACTAGAGGCTTTCCACCCAATACAAAAAGGCAACAGCACAAGAGGGCAAATGACAGAAATAATGTAATATATCTACTCACCTTCACTGTTACATCAGATGAATAATATGAACAATAAACTAACACAATAGAATAACACTAAGCTTGTGAAATGATTAAATAGAACACAAAGTAAAGATATAAAACACTATTTAATTCCCCCTTGATTCTTCATAATCAAACTACAGAAGTTAGTGTGCCCTGTACATTATTGAGTTTAGGGCATTATAATGAGTTGGAAGTGATCTCCCACACACAAATTTCTAATTTGGGAAGTGATTCTGGCAACATCTTATTGCAACTATTACCACTCCAATTAGGGATATTAGGATATCATTATTTAAGTGCTGGAAGTGGTTAAACCAAGATAATCAGAAATTTTTTTGCCCTTAATTCTTCTCAGTTAAGGAACAGTATTTGGTGTGTGATAGACAGTGGTTCTCCAATTAAAGATTATGTTCATAAAACAGTGCATTAAATGAAATTGTTATGTGATCTTCCAAAACAGTGGTGGCAATATTTTGCAGCAAACTATTGACAATCGTATTAGGATGTCGAACAAAGTCACAGGTTGAATACCAATGGTTTGCAGTTGATATTAACCAAATTATAACATATTAAAATTAAGTTAGAACCCAACAAACTTGTATGCAAAACATTTAGGGAAGCCATGAAAAGACCGGTGAAAAAGTGGAACACTTGGTTAAAATGACGTTCACCAAAATATAACTGGTCGAACTTGGAAACCAACAGATTTCTAGGCAAAATAGAAAACTACTAATCACAAGGGTAAATTATAATTGTAGACCTAATATAAATTCCTATGAATCAATGAGGCATTCTATTTTCAATTAAGATTAAATTTGTAAATAAATAAATTGATAAAGTGCTAATTGGTACCTTCTATTTATAGAAAATCCTCAGAAGCCAGAATCCTTATTGCTTGATCCTAATTGCTTGATCTGAAGATATTCTCCATTAATTGTGGATCTGTGAGCTTGGATGGTCTATAAACAGATTGCTGTATATGGACTACGCATTTTCTTGCAGAGGTAGGGTTCGGGAGAAGAGGGAGGGGGGGGGGGGGGGGGGGGGGAGAGAGAGAGACCACACACGCAGAGGGGAGAGCCGGGCAAATCCCCGTGCCATCTCCCCTCGAACCAAAAAAAATGAAATTCTTTATTAAGTGTTGACCTGCCATGAGAGCGCACCCATCATGGCAAAGGTCATTTACACAAGCGCCTCGCTTCCACATATCCAATTTTTTTTCAGATCTGACATCACTAGATCTCATCTTTTATACAAACATCACCTCGCCATATGCAGACAAGACCGACAATGGAACAATAATTGAATAAAAATAACCACCTTTATATCACTCGGATCGGCTCATAAAGCCTTCGGTCAGGATCGACATCTGCGGTCGAACCACCGTATGAAGGATGCCTTCTGCAGATCCGCAGAAATCAAATCGATAAGCAACATCAAGCAGAACATCTGCACAACACAAGATGCATAAGGCATAAGGAACGAAAAAAATACGGGTAAAAATAAAAATATAATAACATACTTTTGCTATGCGAATCACTTATTTTTAATCATCGTGACATACCAAGATCAACCATCCAATCACTAATTCTCCTCCATAATATGAAACACACAAATCAGACAACATAAATAAAGGATAAACAAAATCAAATGACTTCTTTGCATGTAGAAACAGCAGATACACGACATACCTCCGCCGATCTGTTCTATAAAGCAACAGATCTCCCCAAACATCGGCGTTCTATAGCCAAAGCCGGGCGACCAATCAGCCGGTGAAAATTTGGCAACTGGAAGAACCGCGTAAAATCCATAACCAAGTCGTAGACCGCCTCTCGTTCCAAACGGATCAAATGGAATAAATCCAGATAATTAGGGCTCCTGGAGAAGGCTCGAGAATAAGGGGGACGATTTGAGGCTGTGACAAACTGAAGGGAATATTTATTGAGGGGGCTGGGTGATCCAACGGCTGACCAAGAATCGTATTCTATTGGGATAGAATAAATGGACGGTTGCGATTGGATTGTAGTGCGGGGAAGGCTCTGGATGAGGTTTTTGACGTGAACGTGAATAGAGCATAATTGTGCAACGTGTAGCAGGCAACTTGTCACGTTTCTTGGTAATATTTTCGGCACTTTCTTTTCAGTCCAACTCTCGTAAAATTGTGTTATGCCCCGGATAAGTAGGGTAATGAGTAATGACTAGAGCTGGTAAAATTGGTCCGGCTCGACGGGCTATTCCAATTGGCCCGTAAATTATAGTGGACTTGGCCATAAAAATTGAGGCCCAAAAAAATCCGAGCCTTTTTTAGCCCCGCCCGATTGAATTTATTTTGGATGGACTAAAATTGGGCTGATCCGTGGGCCTCGGGCCGGCCCATGACCTGATATTAATTAAGCTGAATGTTTGGATTGGGATTTGGGAAAAACGTTTATATTTAATTAATGGAAATGGTAAGCTGTCTCCTTCATATAATTGGAAGCCGACAAAACAATATAAAATGACTCCTTCATTATATTATTGTTCCAGACTTCTTTATGCTCGTTTATTCATTAATTCAATTGTTTTTATTAATGTTAATCACATATTGATTGATATTTTTTAAAATTATATTAGAATTAGAATAAATATAAAACATATAAAATATTTATAGTGGGCTATTTTGGCCCGAAAATCTGTTGGCCCGAGGTGCGCTGGGTTGGTCCTAACATATAGAGGCCCGAATTATTTTTGGTTCGGCCCGGCCCATAAATACACATGGCCCGATTGGGCCCGGCCCAGATGGGCCACACGAATTGCCAGCTCTAGTAATGACGTAATGTGAAAATTAGAGATATCAAAAGGATCCCGGTCCTCAGAGCCGGCCTTGAAAATACAAGGGTTGGACCTTAGTTTTACAGGCCTTTATACCTTCAGGGCTTTTCGCTCGGCCCTTCTCCGCCCTCGCGCCTACTAAGACTTGAGTCGGGTTACGGTATTATATATACTATCACATAAATAAATCTAGAGCTGAATGTAATCAATGACTTATCACGTTTGCTTTGCTTTTCCAACTCCCTTTAATTTTTGTTGGTTTATACTCTTTAAAAAATGAGATTTCTATCTTTTTTAATGTTGTGGTTCTTAAATATATTGTGTTGCATCTCTTTTAATAATAAGATATACAACACAAAATATTTAAGAACGACAACATATTTATTAAATGAGTGAATAGTACTGGGATGCTTGTGTTTAAAAAAATTCAATTAACTATTTTTGGTAAAATCATACCAATTATAGGGTTTCAAAACGATGACAAAGAAAAAAATATGTGAATTTATAGGGTGTAGCCTAATAGCATCAAGGCTTTTAGCATTGACCATTTAGGGCTAGAGCTTTTGAGGGATTGGACCGGGTAGGGCGGACCAGCCCTTATAGACATCTTCAGTGGAAATGGTAATATTGGTATGGCTTGATAGAGTATACAGTAAAGCAAACTTTTAGTGCGCTTTATGGATGTATATTTAATTTTCTTATTATCTGAAATAAA
>JAUEKW010146212.1:0-10389 GCA_032274785.1 Ajuga reptans
TTGACACCCTATATAAAGGGGATCTGATGAATAAGAGAACCCGAATTATTCCGTGTCTATTCTTCTTGTTTCTTTTCTCGTTCTCCTACAACAGAAATATGATTTTAAGAATTTTTATTTTTTATCCTCAAAAAGTATATTGTTACTTTTTATTCGTCATCAAAACATCTAAAATTAATAGTTTTTCAAATATTCAATACTTAAATAATTTTCTTGTATTTTCCTCCCAAAATAAGAGTCTAGTATCTATTATTCGAACTAAGAAGTCAGTCTTTAATGAAATCTTAATAAACTATTACAATTTAATATACTTTAAACATTTTATTAAAAAAATTATCATTAATATTAAGTCCTTTATATTTCGTGGTAAATTATATATTATATGGTACACTATAGTTGTCTTTTCAATATTGTTTTGTTGTAGTTAGTGGAATGAGCATACAAACATTATAGCTACTAAAATTAGAAAAGCAAACCAAACAAAAATGTCTCTCAAGAATGAGAGATGATATATAAAACCAATAAAGGATTTCACCATTATTAATATTCTACTTTTTTATTATACGAGTTTTTTTGTTGTGCTAGTTAATTAAAATATATTAGTATTTTTGTTCATCCTCAAAACACTAAACTTAATAATTTTCCGAACAATCAATACTAAATAATTCTATTGCATCGCTATAAGATGTTTTCTGATTATTTTTCAAAATTAAGAGCCTTTGAAGTTATTAAATCCTCTTAAACTATCACATGTTTAATTTTCTATATTTTTTATAAGAAATTATCACTAATATTAAGTCGTTCATATATTACAAGAATTATACATCAATTAGTAAATTAAATATTATATATGATACATTATAATTAATTGTCATGTTAATATTTTTTGTTGTAATTTAGTGGAATGAGTATAAAGATAGTATAGTTGCAAATCCTAAAAAAGAAAATTGGAAGAATATGCGATTTTTTCTCTTGAGAATTAAAGATGAAAAACAAAACTAATAAGGTCTTTCAACACCAATTAGATTGTTCTAAGTTTTGATTATAGGTTGATTGTTGTTAATCATAAGTAACATAGTACTTTTCATCATCGAACCACATGAACTTAATAATTTTTCAAACAATCAATACATAAATATAATTCTTGTAAATTCTAATTACTTAATACTTTGAGAACCATAAAACTAAAGTACTTTTACTTATTGTAAGAGTTTTGTATGTATTATCTTTCTTCGATTTTTTTAAATTGATATTTCTTCTTTCTCCACAATTATAAAGAATTTGATTATAAAAAAATATGAGAAATTTATGAAGAATCGAAGAAAATAAAAGTAAATAAAAAGAAATATAAAATATTTTACTAAAAGTGAACAAGAATATAAAATATTATGAATATTTTGGTTCAACTTACGTTATTAGGTGAGTTAAAAATCATATGAAGTGCAATAGAAAATTTTATGAGTTAATAGATGATTTTGAACTATAAAATAACTCTTACCAAATAAATAATAGTTCTAAAAATAAAGTCACTAAATTAGCTTTAATTCCACCTATCGATCTTTCTTCTTTTTTTACAATTATAAATGAATCTTATTATAAAAGAGATACAAAAATTATGAAGAATCTTAAAAGAAAAAAATAAATAAAAAGAATTATATTATGTATATTACTAAAAAGAAAAAAATATATAAAATATGATATCTAGGTTCAACTTACCATTAAGTGAATTAAATATAATATGTTATGAAATAGAAAGTTTCACAAATTAATAGATAGAGATTTGAACTACATAGGGGATCTAACCAAATAAATAAAATTTTAAAAATAAAGTTACTAAACTAACCTTAAGAATTACAACTCATTAAGGATATAATAGGCAAATTAAATTTTGTAAAAAATTATTCACATTTTTATAATAGAAGTAGATAGATTAACATAGGTAACAAAGGGGTTTTTTTATTAATTTTAATTAATCTAACATAGTCAACAAACCAATAAAAATAAGTAAGTAAGTAAGATAACTATAGCAAATTCTCAGCAATATATGCAAATCTAGTTCTCAGTTCAGTTTCACCCGATCCTTATTTATTCTGAAATTAGTGCAACGATTTCCCTTAATTACCCTAGACTCCCTATCTATCGAGCTACAACAAGCTCTGTAACTCAGATTACCCCTTAATTATAATAAAATTAAATAAGCTCTTCAAAGATCATTTTTAATCAAATAACCTAAAACAAGATTTCTAGATTTAATTTGACAAAAGCATTAAGACCTAGGGTAGAATAGATAGGCAAGATATTGAATTCACACGCTCGATTCAATTACTCATGATTTACGTTATCCTAATGATAAATCACTAGTTGCTACGTACGAATACAAATTCACGATAATTACAGATCACGAATTATATTATAGCAAATTAACAAAAGAACACTTAATATAGATGATCAATCTAAACACGCATTCAAATATTAAAAACACATAAATCTGATAACGCAAATAAGTCTAGAAATAAAATCATGAAAATGTCATAGAATTAATCTCAAAACAAATAAGTATTAAGAATTCACACCCCTTTGAACTAGAAAATAAAAGACTAGCCACACCTCGCGGTGATTAATATTCAAAGAGTGCATTAAATAATTAAACGACAAAACCTATAAATACGAACTATTGTTGGCCGCGGAAAGTGAGACTTTCTCTCCAAGGCTGCTTCTCCTCTCAAAATCCACACTCTCTCTCAAATCAAATTATGGCTATATATAGCCATCCCTTGTCACACGTTTAATATTAAAAAAGAAAAGGAAAGAAGTAAATAGCCCATTGGCTTGTGACTTAAAAAAATCAAAGATTGTGGCTCATGTTGGCTTTTCCAATTCAAGGTTGGTCACTTCGACAGCTGGACCTAATTGTGGTATGGATCCCAATTATAGACATTCACACTATGTCGCTTAGTGTTGGGTCCAACTCCATACGTGTTCATCTTCTTGATTCATAAATATTCCGAAATCATTAAAATAATCAACAAAACAATACAAATGAGTAATTCGGCCCAAAAGTGAGATAGATAGAAAAATACAACGTGCAATCACTACAATGTTCACAATATTACTCTATTAGTCTCTAAATGGATGCACATTTCTACCTATCACACTCCAAACCTTTAAGCTCTAGGAAACTAAAAAGTGTTGAGAAACTGGGCATGTCTCGACAACAGAACATGCTCCTACATGAATTTCTAAGATATGAAGAATCTTACGAGAAACTTCATGAAAAAGACCTCTAAAAGACATGGAGAACTCAATTTATAGGACTCCACCATGTAGGGGATAATAATGACCCTGGGTAGTGGGGTTAGTGACCTTTAAGAGGTGTATAACCTCCAATCACTTGCTTCAATTAAATGCTCACTACCTTTTAAAATTAACTAGAATCACCCCCATCGTGCGATGCACGATTTAAAATATATTTATTTGAAAGAAAAAATAAAAATAAAAAATTGTATAAAATAAATTAAATAATTTATTTTTTATTAAATAAATAATGTTAAATTATCTATTAACTTTTTATTTCATCAAAAAAATCTTTAATTTTATTTGCAGCTCAAATCCAATAGAAATAGACTGAATAGTTCATCCCACAATAAATATTCAAATCTAAACCCAATAATTCAAATTTAATATTTTATATAAAAATATTAAATATGAGTATCAGAGTAGATGCTAAGAAAAGATGATTCATTTTTACCCATTATAAGTATAAATGAATTTAAAAATAAAAAAGTTATTTATTTCTTTAAAATATTGGAAATATACTTTCGGCAGAGAGAAAGAGAGCTACAAAAATAAAGCAAGTATCTAAATTTGCATGTCCCTTACACCGGTGTATGTGTTCATCCACTACTTTTTTGTTCTTTACAAAAAAATACAATATATCTCTGAATTTGAATTTTAAAACATTGACGGTTTTTCCTATTTTGAAACTAGATATTATATTAGTAAAGATAAATATATGTATTTATTTATAGAATTAAATTAAGGTTATAAAAAATTAAATGAAATTGACTATTTCTTATATAAAGATTAGTTAATAAGTATTTACAGAAAAAATAAAATTTTAAACAATGGTCAAATACTTACATTTTTAAATCTAAATTATTTGAAATATGCAATATAGATGTCAATTAAAAGACCATATGAAAAAAATGGAAAATAATCGAAAAATTATTTGAACTTCATTTTTTTTTTTACTTTTTTATGAAATAAATCAATCATAAGATGTCACCTATAAAGTTTTTTATACAAGAAATTTCCAAAAAACATCAAACTTGGAACTAATTTTAGGCATGACTTTATTATATATATACATATTTATTATATTATTAATGCTTAAACTTACTATTTTTAGTAGGGAAATGAACCGGAAAATTCCCTTAATTTCCTCTTATAAAGGGTTGTCTTTTATTATATAGTAGGATTATTACGGAGGATCACCCCCAACTTCATGGGACACCCCCCGTGACATATCAAGCTTGAAGTGTTTAGGAACTTCCTTGAAAAATTTGATGTAAAACTCTTCAGGAACAACCTACATTTACGATTATGTAAGAAAAAGTGAATACCGTTAGATAGATAATTTAAGATTAAATAAAAATAAAAATTCTCTAATAATTTGCGAATTACAATATACTTGAAATGCTTCGCGGGATTGTATACAACACAGAATTCGGGGAGATCCAATCGATATGGATCCCACTTAACAATATAGGCATCGAGAACTTCGACAAATACAACCATATCCAACGGAGATTCCATTTTAGCAGTAGTATATAGTATTTGATATAAGCAATTATGATTATCAAAGTGAGAAATAATTATCACAAATTGATTATCGCATATGAGGTCAAAGGTGATTTAAATAGTTTGAACATCTGCACTATTGAGTTCACACATGGTATTTACCTATTGTATTAATGTCATGTGCTTAGTGAACTCGTATTTGTTTTTATAGGTTGACATGCGATTTGTTCACTCAGAACATCCCAAACAGGGTTGTAAGATATGATGTGGTAAGTTCGGTTATTATTTTCTAATCCAGATTAGCTAGATTTATGCAACAATACGTACATACATTTTGTAATAGATCCACTAAAGAAATGTAATCTGACCCCTAAATCTAGGCTTATTTTCCCTTATTATGGCCAACAATCATTGACTTGGAAAACTTACTATAAGTTGTAACAGATTATACGGCAAGTGAGTTTAGTTTGTAACAAATTCACCATAATTATGCAATAATATGTAAAACGGGTATGTTACAGATTGTATGGTAAGTTTGATTAGTATGAATCTAGGTGAAATTCCCTTTATTATGGCAGAGAATGGTTGACTCCGGAAATTTCCATGTATGTACAACTAAAGTTGCTAGAAGAATTATGCAAGATTATACTAAAAGTGATGTTACTATATTTAGTATTGCAATTGGGCGGGAAAAATAGAAAATACTATTTATAGAGGGTTCTATTATATTATTATGTAAGATTATTTTAAAGTTGATGAAATAATTTCCCTTCATAAAACATACAGATTCTAATAGCATGTGTCACTATTGTCAGAATCAGATCGGACCGGCCGGTTTAACCGGCTGAACTGAGAATCGGTGCTTGGCCTGGTCTAGATAAGCCCACAAAATCATTTTCATGGTTCAACTTGGAAGAACCAGATTGAACCGGGAAATTCGGCGAACCGGAAAAACTGGTTTTTTGCCTTTTCTTTAATTTTTTTTTTTTTTTAGTTTTTTGTTTGACTTACTTCACTTATGGGTATTCTTTTTACTTTTTATTTATGAGTTTATTAAATTTTAATAGATACTCATTTTCGTTATTTGTCATGTTTGGAAAGAGATCCTGAAGATGAAAGAAAAACAAATATAGACTATAAAATATAAATCATTAAATTATATTAAAGACATCCATATTCTTAAGTAGTAGTTGTGATTTTTTTTTTTGAATTTGAATTTGAATTTAAATAGATATTTTTGTATATATTTATTTATTTTATTGGTGTTAATGTATAAATTACATCTAGAATGGTGATTATTATTTTCTGGTTAGACCACGGATCCGACCGGTCTGACCGTGTGAACCACCAACCAATAGTGGGACCGGTTTGGTTGTCGTTCCGGTTATAACAACACTGCATACGTTTACTTTCCAAATCCAAATACAAAAAGAATTGAAACCTTTGATTGTTTTCGGATTTCGTTTGCATTCTTTGTCCTCTCATTCCATACTTAAATACTAGGAAAAATTCAGATCTGGTCCCATAATTTTTTACTTTTCCACTTTTGGTCCCATAAATCATTACTTTTTCAATATAGTCCCGTATGTCGTTTAATTGTCCAATTTCGACCTATTTTTTGCTGAAAATTGCCAAGTTGACTGGACAATGTCACGTGACATGCACGTGCAGGTAAAATTTGGGAAAAACCGGCAACTTAATCTACGTGGCACCGGAATAGCGATATGTAATTTTTTTTTCAATTTTTTTTTATAAATAAAATGACACATCACTTTATAAATATATAAAATATATATTTAAACAAAATACATCACTTTCTTTCTAATTTTATATTTTCCTATTTTTCCTATTTTGTATTTCTGAAAAACATAAGTAATTCATAAAAACATTAAAAAAAAAACTATTTTTATAAAGGGAAAACTTATAAAAACACAAAGTGAATTATACAAAACACAAAATGAATTACACAAAACACAAAAAAAAATCTGTAGAAACAAAAAACAAAAGAAATTGAAAAAAGCAGGTTTAACAAAACAAGAATCCGAGACAGATTTCCATGAACAAAAAGATTTAACAAAACCATGAACAAAAAATAGATTTCCTTCATCAACAACACATTGAAAAAATAGATTTAATAAAAACAGATCCCGCCATCCAAGAATTCTAAAAATATCACGTCATCACCCACAAACACCATTGAATTCATCCTCCTCTTCACCATTGCACGCTGTAGAACAAATTTGGTGCACAGAGGAACAAGAATTTTCCATTCTTAACGAAAAATTGGTGTAGAGAAAAACAAGAATTTCATGAAGTCGAAGCGGACCAAGAAGAAGGGAAAATGAGTATAACTTATTTCTTATTTCTTTAAAATAATAATTATTTGATTTTATTAGGCTAAAACTTAATGTATGTGGTAAAACTAAGTTTTGAGATCTCGTATAATTGTTTGAGTAACTCTTATGTGCCCAGATATATGAATCTTTTTATGTGTAATGGGTTGACCTAAATTCAATTTTCAAAAAATGTATTAGTTTTTCTCGAAAAAGTATTAATCGCTGGAAAATCGGTGTACATGAATGGACTTCAAATTTTATATATTTTTTGATTTAGCGCCTTTCTTTAGGTCCGCTCAATAAAATGACGAAAAAGTATCACTTAATTGGCCAAAAATATACATATATATTTTTATAAAAATATCAATCCAAGTGGTACTTTCATTCATAATTTTATTAAAATAAGTGATACTTTTGACCAATTAAGTAATACATTTTAGCAGAAAAATAATACTTCTAAAACTAGTTTTTGGTGAAGTCTATGTAACTTTTGTTGTATTATATAGGTAAAAACTTTTAATTCTACCAAGTGTGTATACATCCAAATCTTTGACCAAGTATTCTAGAATAACAAATAGGCAAAATATATGTTAAGGTCCCTAAAGTATTAAGTTTTGTTTCAGTTGGTCCTTAAAGTACCGTTTCATTTTAATTAATCCCTGACGTTTTAATATTTTATTTCAATTGATCCATAAAGTATTTTTCATTTCAACAGGTCCCTAATGTTTTAGAATTGTTCCAATTAGTCCTTTAACTATTAAAAAAAATATCTTAAGGACCCTGATAGAAAAAATATTTTTCTACATAAAATATCTGTAATTACCGATTTATTTCAAAATGATACTGTAACATATCTTTTATTAAAGAAATATTTTAAAATATGCGATAATTGGCTAACTTATGTTCGATTATTAAAGTAAAAAATGGATTCTCATGAAAGGGTTTGTCTTAAAGTCCTTTAGTGGATATTAAAGTTCTTTCGTGGATAATGTTCCACTTTACTTTAAATCTCAAAATAAACATAGTCCAAAATAATTTAAATTAAATTAGCATGTTTCCAACAAAAATTAAATCAAAGTATTTTTCGACCTTGGATTAATTTTTTTTTTTTTTAAAACTCATCTCAAACTTTTGTTCAGATCTATATTCTCGCTTAATTTATCTTTACTTGGGGTAATATTATCATAATCAAACATTACACAGTGTCTCTCTAATAAAAGATATCTTATAGTATCATTTTGAAGTAAATCGTTAATTTCAGATATTTTATGTATTTTTTCTGTTAGGGGCCTTAAAATAAATTTTGTAATTGTTTAAGGACTAATTAAAATAATTATAAAATATTAGGGACTAATTGAAACAAAAAATACTTTATGGACCAATTGAAACAAAACTTTAAAACTTCAGGGATCAATTAAAACAAAACGATACTTTAAGGATCAACTGAAATAAACCTTAATACTTCAGGACCTTAAAATGTATTTTACCTAATAAATATTATAATGCCAAATAAATGAGTCTCTATTACGAATGGATTCTTGCAACATAAATACCACTGGATAATGACAAATGAGTTTGAAAATTAAGACTTTCGCTACCAATAGTTTTTTTTTATTATTTTACCTTCTGATGCTAAACGACAACCTTAAAATGTAGATAAAGAAAAATATTGGAGTTAGAATTAGGTTTTTCTGTACTCTGGTACTGAGATTCTTCGGTACATGGTCTTTGAAATATATGGAATTGAATTTGTTCTGGACTTATTTTGCCTATATTATATTTATCAGCAATATTAACTATTGAGTGAATTATGGCTACAGTTATGTACATTTTCTATCTATAATTATAAAGTATAGACTAACTTCTTTGTAAAAAAAGAAAAAAAGAGAAAAAGAGATTGATCATGTCTAGAGAAAAAATGTGCATATTTATAGAATCACATCGAGTCAGGTCGGCGAATTTATCATGTAAACTTGTTCACAAGTGAGTACCCACATACCTATTGGATATTACTCATACCTTACTCAAGGCCAAAATAGGGTAATATATAAGGTTGCTAGAATGGACTGACGGGGCAAAGCAGGATAGGGCGGGTTACTATAAGCTCAGCCCAACCCACTTATTATGCAAAGCGGGCGGGTCAGCCCCGGGTCAAACCCTATTTTGATAAGTCTAATTATAGATGATTAAAACTCGGTCAAAGCAGCAAGAAATTTTTCAGTGGTACAATTTGAGAGGGTAAATGCTATGGTAAAAATATAAAGGGGCCAGATTAAATGAGAATAGATGCAATGGCCAGAAACTCAGTTGTATGATAATGTACAGTAAAATGACCCTTAGACCTTAGCATGACTAAACATAATATAAAATAATAATAATAATTATTAGTTTAATTTCCCCAAAAAAGTAAGAGCCTTTTGATCGAACAACAACTCTTTAACCGAAATCCCCTTCAACCTCTTTTTAACGATCTATAAAATTAAGGTTTTGTTAACGTACTCAGAATTAAATAATGATAAAATTATTACACATAGAGGTGGTAAAATTAGTCCGACTTAGTTCTTCTAATATTTTAAATGAGTTAGACCATATAAATTGTGGCCCAAGCATAGTGGGGTCCAACAGGACCGACCCAACGGTCAAAAGTCCGACGAAACGTGAGCTAACCCAAAAATTATAATATATTTTAGGAGATAAGTAGGATTTTATTAACTAATTTTTTGGCCAACCCAATTTAGTCCCGCTCGACATATGAAATTGGTCTAAGGGTGGCTGCAATGGTGGGTTCTGGTTGAGGTACGAGTTGAGTTTCTCATGTTTTACACCATTGTGTGGGTTCAGGTCCAAGTTTGAGGTAGGAGTTGGGTTTTGGGTTTGGGAGCTGGATTTGGGTTCAAAAGGTGATAAAACGGCGCGTGTGAGTGGCGACGCGTGCAGTGGACGCCCCAACAACATAGCGCGTGTTCCGCATGTGAACGTGGTTGGGGCCCACTACCAAGCTGACGCTGTTTAAATGCCTTTTTTTTTTGCTCAATGTTTGGCAAAGATGACCGTTGCTGATTCATTTCAATTTCAAATGTTGATTTCTTTTCTTGTTTTTTCAATATCAACGTTGAATTAAAAAAAATTCAAATTTAATTTTATGGCCGTTGGCCTATACTATTTTTTTTTTATAAAAAAAAATCTATAAATATATATGTCCAAAAACTTATTATTTTCCCATTCATTACCAAATATCTCTTTTATTTTCATG
>JAUEKW010146223.1:0-10389 GCA_032274785.1 Ajuga reptans
GACTTAGTTCAACAGATTGGGAAGGATATATATTTTGATCTTGTGGATCATGACAAAGTTCGCCACTTTCGAATTCAGAAACATCTATCTTTTAATACTTTTAAGGTATCTTTACGTACTTTTATATTTGTTGAATAAGATTCATTAATGAACTTGTACTAATAATCAACGGACCACTGGGTAAAGCATCATAATTGGTTTGTTCATGAAAAAAATTGTTACTGCCTATTCAAATCTGAGCTTTAAACTTTACATAGTAGGCTTCTGAAATTAGCAGTTTCATTGTTTTTTTTATATGTTATCATAAGAGCAAGATGCATTGTCGGCTAGTTTTCAACTTAAACATGGTCTCCAATGGAATTTTGTACTTTATAGATTTAGTTTGTGAACTTGATTAGTAGCTTCAGCATGATGAGTCCAACTTATTTTTACTGGGGGAGAGGGATTTGGTGGCTGTTGTGATAATTAATGATTTTGGCACCTTATTTTGTTGTCATGCCAATCTTCAGGAAGAAGTTGCCAAGGAGTTTGGAATACCAGTGCAATTTCAACGCTTTTGGTTATGGGCAAAGCGCCAAAATCATACATACCGACCTAACCGCCCACTTACACCTCAGGAGGAAACTCAATCTGTAAGTGCTTTTCGTTTGGTTTGATTGCAGTTTTCTCTGACACCTTGGGTCTTCTTGATCTATAAAGACTAAGTTTACATTCTTTGCTGGTAACCAAGCAGTACCTCCTAATCCTTATGGTCTATGTAGACCACTAATGTTTTAGTAGATTAATACATGTGATTTATAATGGCTTGAAGAAAAGCTCATTATAGTATTTTGGCTATGTGTCAAACAACTGCATGCTTAGCTTGTGTCAAATGGTCTAAAGAATTAGATAGCCACCATGGATCCTTGGAGGAGTTTATACTTTATTGAATTATAATTTATAACTGAGGAGGACTCTTGGTCCTCTTGGATTTTATGATCTTCCTTTACTTCTTTCAATGTTTGAAATGCTTCAGTGGTTCTCACCAATCATGATAAATTGAAGGAAGCGCCTAGTTGCTTGAGTGGATTTTGATATATATTTGAGCTTGTTACTGAACATTGCCCATGACTATTATTGCTATGTTTGGCAAATCTTCTTTCTCGTTGGCTTTGGAGTTTTGTGATTGGCTCTTTATGTTTGTCTAGGTTGTCTGTTAGTTATTGATTTTTTTTTTTTTTTTTTTTTTTGCATACATTAATGCTATTCGCTTTCATTTTCCCTCAGGTAGGTCAGTTAAGAGAAGTATCCAATAAAACAAATAATGCTGAGCTAAAATTGTTCCTGGAAGTAGCACTTGGCTTGGTAATATGCTCACCACTTACTTTTCTTGCTTATGTTATATGATTTTCTTTGTTCATGACCTTGATATATGCCCTTAATAATTTATATAGGAGATGCAGCCTCTCCCTCCAGTAGAGAAGACCAAGGAGGATATTCTATTGTTTTTCAAAATTTATGACCCAATCAAGGAAGAGCTTAGGTATGGCTTGTTCCATGCTAATTATTATCCTAGACATTGGCCTCATGTTCGATTGTTCTGTACATTTATGTTTTTGTTTCCATTGTAAATCAAGTTGCACTTTTAATGCACTAGAGAGATGGCAATCTGTTAGGACTTGTGTCAGCACTTGGAACTGAATTAATATATTTTATTTGTATGGCACTTACATATAGTCTTCTATTTGTGATTAGGTATGTTGGGCGGCTATTTGTAAAAAGCAATGGCAAGCCAATGGATATATTACAAAAGCTTAATGAAATGGCTGGCTTTGCTCCTGACGAAGAAATTGAACTGTTTGAGGTTAACCTTTCTCTTCCCCATTTTGTTTTGAATTCCATGTAATTTCGAATCTTTAATCTTCCTAATCTCCAGTTCACCTTACCGTGGGATCTATGTACAGGAGATTAAGTTCGAACCTAACGTCATGTGTGAACATATTGACAAGAAGATTAGCTTTCGTGGCAGTCAGGTTTATTACTTTTCAAACTTGTCGATTTCTGAACTCTTCAATGGAACAATTGAATCACTTCCATTGCATAAGAAGTTTCCTGACCATGCCAACCATGATCTTTTTTTTACTATGACCTTATCCTAAGCTGGAAGATGGGGATATCATTTGCTGCCAAAGAACCCCTGAAGATCTGAAAAGTGAAGAATGCCGCTATCCTACTGTACCTGCATTTTTGCATTATGTGCACAACCGCCAGGTATACCTATAATGGCTTAACCTCTGATTTACTAATTTCTTACTGGGTCAGATGAGACTTCGTATACTCTCTTTATTCTGGTCCTTTTTTCCTTCTCTCTCTCTTTTTATTTTCTTATACAAAATATATACATATATGTCAATCGTCTCACCGTAATAATTGAGAATATTGTTATTTTTGTCATTTTATCATCTATAAACTTTTTCATTTGGTTAAACTGATGTCTAGAAAGATGTTTATCGGACGAAATGCTTGCAAGTTAGAAGAGATGTGGGATGAAGACCCAAATTCCTGATTTCTATTTGGAGGGAAAGGGCCTTGCACGATTGTAGTTTGATCTTGAACTTCCAATCTGAATTTTGAACGAGGGAGAAGTTTTTTATTTCTTTGATTCTCACTTAAGTCTGGTGAGCCATTGGTTCAAATAGGTGATGGGGAAAGGTCTAGGACAGGTCTGGGACAAATGTTTTTTTAAGTTAATTGATTAGTTAAAAGGTTTTACCAACTCATTTGGTCGGTAGAGTTGAGTGTTTTTTTCAAGTAATTAATTCAATGTTTTATTTCTATAACAGAAAAACAATTGTTAATGCAAATTTATCTTGTATATGCAATAGTTTAACTAACCTTAATGTGGGAAAGTCTGGATGCAAGAATTAGGTCAATCAGACCATTGGAATTGTAGTATAACTGAAAATAAGTTTCTGACCTATTATTTCTTGTTAATGCTGTATATGCTTTGAAACTTAAAGTTCATTAATTATTGTTCTAGTCAAATTTTTACATTGGTTGCTTGATGATTCATAGGTGGTCCGATTCCGTTCACTGGACAAGCCCAAGGAAGACGAATTTTGTCTGGAATTGTATGGATTTTAGTTCATGAAACATGAGTCTGATATTTTCTTGTACTTGAGCTTTCCTATTTATTTGTTTCAGAGTTATTGTCTTAATAAAGTAATATTTTTTTTTCAGGTCAAAGCAGAATAATTATGACGAAGTTGTTCAAAGTGTTTCCCGGCATCTTGGTTTGGATGATCCATCTAAAATAAGGCTTACATCTCATAATTGTTATTCACAGCAACCAAAGCCTCAACCTATTAAGTACCGAGGAGCAGAACGGCTTACAGACATGCTTGTTCACTATAACCAGGTAATTTATGATTTGGTTCATACAGACTGGACTTTGTCAGTTAATATCTCTACTTTGTTATTGTTTGCAGTTGACAACATTTTCTCTTGTCTGTTATAGATTTCAGATATATTATACTATGAAGTGTTGGATATCCCTTTACCCGAACTGCAAGGGCTTAAAACACTAAAAGTTGCTTTCCATCATGCCACCAAAGATGAAGTGAGTGTTTCCAGAATCTGTTATGTGATTCTTCTATTTATGGACACTCTACTTGTGCATGTATTTTATTCCAAGGATAATTAAATAGTTTTCCAACTGTCTTTAGGTTGTTATTCACACTATCAGATTACCGAAACAGAGTACTGTGGGAGATGTCATTAATGATCTCAAGAGTAAGGTGAGTCTTGAATTTTTCTGCTTGAAGTTAGACATCTGTGTGGAGTAAAAACCATAGTAAAGAAAAAAGAGAGAAGAATTTTCCTGATGGTATAATTGATAGCAAGACAACAACGTTGAAGGTTGCCAAATTCGTCATATTATCAACTAAAAAGAGAAACTTTCTCTGGGTGAAACCCGATGTGCTATCATTAGTTCTTTAATTGGAATAGTCATATGACTTGCTCTCTGGATATCTCACATACTTTAGTAACGTTTTCTCATAACCATATTTTTTAATTGTTAATTGCTACAATAAAGATTCTTGGTAAAATGAATTTATGGCAGGTTGAGTTGTCTCATCCAGATGCAGAACTGAGATTGCTGGAGGTTTTCTATCACAAGATATACAAGGTACTGTTCTGTAAATTTAATAATTCCTTTAGAGGAAGTTTCTTATTCTTTTTTTTTTTTTTTCGTTGGTTATCCACCGTAAAACTTGTCTGACGTTTGTGTCGGAGAATGTGTCTGTACAAATTGGATTCTCTATCTTTGTTACTATGTTATAGAACCTGGTTTCATGTAATAGCCATCCAATTTTATCTTGTATTTCAGTGTAAATACTGCTCTCAAGCATTTTATATTTATGACGATTATTCCTTACATTACAAAATTGGGCGCTCTATCTTTGTTACTACCTTAAAAGAACTTGGTTTCATTAACTGACCAATTTTCTCTTGCATTTCATTGTAAATACTGCTTTCAAGCATTTTATATCCATGGTCATTATTGCTTACATACTTTATCTTTTACTTTCCCTTTCCAAGTCCTTGAAAATAGTTGATTCCAAATCTTTGAGTTTAAGAGGAGCATTATGTGGGTGCTGTTGAATTTGTCATTTCTTTCTCGTTCTACTTTCCACATAAACTTGCTTCATTTTTCTTTTAAGTTCCTTTTCCTACTGGATTTCACTATCATGCTGTTGCATTTTGGATGATGAACATTTTTGGAGACTTAAATACACATATATGAATCTTCATGATCAATAATGTCACCCCATGGCATATATTTAAAGAGCTGTAATAGGCTTATATTGGTCTGATGTAATTAGGAGGGACATCTCATCCCTCCTATCTTCCTTTTTGCAATAAAAAGTTATGTTTCTTATCAAAAAAAAATAATGTCACCCCATGGCTGATTTAGAGCAGTTACAGGCACCCTTTGTTCAAGAAATGAATAAACAATATTCTGGCACTCAATGGCATTACAGTTGGTCTGAATTATTCATTCTGTGCGCACGAGGAATTTCTTATTTAATAATACCTTCGAACGTTGATGCTATTCTTTGCAAAAATATCAATTTTTTGGCCGCTTATTTGCAGATTTTTTCGCTGCAAGAAAAAATTGAGAACATAAATGATCAATACTGGACATTGCGTGCAGAGGAGGTATGTGCCATTTTTCTTTTGCTCTTTTGGTCTTGAACTTATTCTTTGCTTTTCCGTCATATTTGAGCCTGTACTCGGACCAAGAACGCAAACACAGCTCCAATGAGTTGGAGCTGCAATGGGCTTTACCATCTTCTGCATCTGACTTATTATTAGCAAATTTGGGTGGATCTATCAGCAAGAAAGGGAAATCTTTGTGGAGGATTATAGTCCCGGTCGTGTTTTGGTCCATTTGGTTAGAAAGAAACAAGAGAAATTTTGAGAACTCTAGTGAGTCTCGAGACGAACTGTGGGACAGGATTAAATTTAGAGTAGGCCTCTGGTTATAAAGACTTTAGATTTGTTCCTGTAGGGGACTTAGTTAGAGATTGGTGCTATGCGTCGTAATTGACGTTTTGTAACATGTATAAGGTATCTCTCATCCCTTATACTCCCTGTTTCTACATCAATAAAATTTGTTTCTTATCAAAAAAAAATAAAAAAAAATCTACTTCCAAAATCTTGTATGTAGAGGACTATAACTTGTTGATTTTATGTGTAAGTAATGGTTTTCACATGAATTGTACTGAGATGATAATATCTTCTTCCATCAGGGTCACTTGCTGTTAATGTTATTATTTCGCAATAGTTGTGATAAACTATCGTATCCCAATATCGACCATTGTATATCGACTATTTATCTAGATTCAAGAAAATTGGGCTTACAATTTATAAGTCTTAGTAGTTCAGTCAAAGCGCGCAACAAATCCTGTGATTGATGTAGTCAGTGGACTCTTATGTTTTGAGGAACTTTCCAGGTGTTTGGTCACTGCTGTTGGTACAAGTGAATGCTGAAAACATGGCGTGTTTTTCCCTCTTGATTCAGTTAGATAATTTGTTATTCGACTCTGTAGTTAAACTTAGTTGCAATTGAAAGTTCAAAGTTCAAGATCTTTTATCTTTCTTAGACGTTGCCCTCACTTTGCCAGGACTACCGGAGGTACCTACTTTGATGTTTTATAGCTAAATTGGGAAAACACATTGGATTTCCGTTATGTTATGAAATTTGGTGCTTTAGCAATTGAGGTTAGGCCTAGACTAAAATATGAACTCATGCACCTGCTGTTAACTATAAAGCTATTTGCATCACTTGCTCAAACTTTAAAGCATAGGGATGCAACAAGCCATTCACCTTTCAATTGATAGATTTTAGATTTTTTATGGCATGGATAAAGGTAATAATGTTTTTATGAGGATGATATAATTAAACCAGAAATGATGAAATGCCAGTTGCTCCGCAGAGCACTGATGGTCATACCATGCTGCTGAATATTACGATTCAGACAACTTGCCGGAAAAAGCTCTCAGTGCTCTCTGTGGGTATAAGCATGATGTCGCGAAAGATTGTTTGAAGTGATGGCTGACCAAGTAGGAAGATATATTGTGATGTGGAACAATGTTGGGAAGACAAAAACTGCACCTTAAGGAGGATACCTTATTCATTAACTTATGCCACATCCAATCCCCACCCCACCCCCACCCTCCATCTCTCTTGTCAGCCTCTTCCCCCATTCCTGTCCCTCTCTGTCTCTCTCGGTCCCCGTCTGCGAACGTACTCTGTTCTATTCCTGATATATTTAGTTTATGCTTTTCCCCATTTTGTTTTTTGTTTTTCTTAGAATTCTGATATTAGTCTAGGAGAGAACATACTTGTGAACTATTGAAGCATAAATACATAATCATTTGTATGAACGTGACCATTTAATATAAGTCTTTGTCTGCAGATCCCTGAAGAGGAGAAAAACCTCGGTCCTCATGATCGCTTGATTCATGTGTACCATTTTCTGAAAGATACTGCTCAAAATCAAGCTGTAAGTTCACATTTAACAGAGGACAAGTCCGACCTATTAAAAGAATTAGTTATCTTACATATCTTCATTGATATATTGTGTCTGTTGCCTTTTTCCAATCGTATTCAAGTGGCTTGTTGCTTCTATCTCATTACAGCAGGTTCACAATTTTGGGGATCCCTTTTTCTTGGCCATTCATGAAAAGGAGACATTGGCTGAGATTAAAACACGCATACAAAAGAAATTGCATGTTCCAGATGAGGAGTTCTCCAAGGTTTGTTGATTTCTCTTTTAAGTTGCTATACTAATGTAAGAAAGCTGTACACTCTTTTGATTCATTAGAGCTATTTCTTGCTACCAACTTCTGAACATTTCAATTTTTTAGTGGAAGTTTGCATTTCTTTCTTTGGGCCGGCCTGAATATCTTCAAGATACGGACATTGTATCCTGTCGTTTTCAGGTATGTATAATTCTTACCTTGACATTCTTCCTCCTATATTTCCTATCTATCTGACGTGATTGATTATCTTTCCTTGTTTTGATTTTACTATATGTTCCAGAGAAGAGATGTTTATGGTGCTTGGGAACAGTACCTTGGACTGGAGCACTCTGACAATGCTCCAAAACGGTCATATGCAGCCAATCAGGCAAGTGCACTTGTGAAACTATTGAAAAGTATAATGATGGTATTCTTAATTTTAAAAATATATAGTTAAGAAAGGGAATCGTATTTTGCCTTTGGATATATCCATGGAATTAGGAAAGTGTGTTGATTGCTTTCTTTTCTATTCCAGTTCTAGTACCCAGGTGTATGGTAGTTTATTTTTAAAGTAGGTACTGTCATAGGTAAATTATGTTGTGTGGGCATCTACTGTGAAGCATGAGAATGAATTTCATATTGATGTTTTCATCATAGGAACTTTCTTATAGGATAGTTACATCTCCCGTGACATTTGAGTTAACTATGGAATTATTTGAGTTTTGAAATTACACCTACCTCCTGTATCTTTTGCCTCTGCCATACAGTTTTTTTTTTTTTTTTGCCTAAACCGTCATTATGGAGAAAGATGATTTCAGCATCAAAATGAAAGACTTGTATTTGTCACTTGGTTACAACCACTCATTTTAAATAGGAACTTGATATTTTCTATTTATTTATCTAGTCCGTCGCGCTGGGATTCCAACTAGGATTTTCTAGATATTTTATCTCACTTAAAATTAATAACTAAAAAGAATATATCAGATCCACAGGTAGATGAATTTGATTCTCTTTCCTAATTCTAGAAGGGCTAGGGAACAAAAAGGCGAAAAGAGTGTAAAAGAACAGTACTATCATGTTCCTAGCCATTCTACCTAAAAATATTTTGTTTTTGTTTTGATCTTCACAAAACTGTCACCTGGACCTCAACCCTACCCACCACTTCTTTCTTCTCAGACTGCCCATTTCCCTTCCCCTCCCCGGAACACATATCAAGTACCTTAATTGTGAAAAACTCGATTCTTAATGAGCTCTTCAGAATTCTCAAGTATCAGCTGTATCATTCCATGAAGCACATTACTTTTGGCCTCATCCTGCTTCTCAATTAAGAGAACCCACTTGAAGTTGTGTTATGATTAGTAACCTATGAACCCTTTTTTTTTTTTTTTTTTTTTTGTGAAGCTTGTCCACCATTTTTGCTCTTTGCGTTAGACCTGATAAAAAATTGTATATTGCTCCTGCATCTGGTGGTGTTCCCAATTGGAAATGCTCTGTCGATGCCCCTGCTTCCATTGCAAATAGACATTTTACCAAACAGCAGGCTTTATAGGAGGTTTCCAGTGTTTGGTTTGGGGAGACTTAGTAGATTATTGGAATGGGGGCATTCGACCCTGGCAGAGGATGTGGTGAGCACGAGGGAGGTCTAGTTGGTGGTATTTTAGGGGAGTGAAGATAGCTTTTGGAGGCTAAGGGGTGGTGGTGAAATTGATTGTTGGTATTTGTTCCAATATAATTGATCTTTGAGTTTTGAGATTAATCCCATGAAAATTGGAAGTAGAGTGTTGAGTTGGGTGCATCAAATTCAGTGGTATTTAACGCATGTCTTTCTGTGCTTACTATGTCACCCTAGCAGTTTTAGTTTTTCTGTTTCTTTCTTTAAGTTAACAATACACCATCAACATTTAGATGTTTAATGGCTTTTAGTAGCGAAGTACATGATAGTCAAATTATCTTCCAAAGTTTGGGAGATGGGGATGTGTATATTCTGCACATATATTATTTTCTTTCTGAAATAGTATTAACTGGTAAGTGAGCATCATGCCTAGTTCCCAATATAAGTGAAACCAGTTACACTATTCAACTTACTGAGACAGGTTGATTAAGTTGCTTCTTGCGAGGAATGTATCATTTTCAATCATCGCCTCTTGGTTAATGTTTTTCTTGCAAATAGCCAAATATCCTCCTAAATAAGGGTAATTTGTAGAGACAAAAAATGGTCAAAAGGTTGCATTTGTAGGTTTTTCAAAGCCTTTTTTGGTTTTCGTTTTTAATATCTAAATTAGGCTAAATTTCAGGGTAGCTCTTATGTTTATGCATCGCTCAGTAGCGTCCTTGACTTATTTACAATCCTTCGTGATGGTTGTTCTGGTGCTGATAGTTTACCTTGATGTTGCAGAATCGGCACACTTATGAGAAACCTGTCAGGATCTACAATTAGTATATCTCCCGGAAGTGTGCATTCAATGTCTAAACTCTTGTGAAATTAGCAGTAAATTTAAAGCAACAACAGAAAGGCCCTTCATGTCGATATATGCATTGTCTGAAGCAGTAGATGGTTTTAACAAACATGATGAAGTGTTCAAGACCCGGTTTTGGCTGTACGTATCTCTAAATGATCAAGGTTCTTCTTCCATACCTATATACTGAGGTTTTGGGTATATTGTAACTAGAAATGTACAAGATTTTGGGTGGGTATGTATAGAGGGTATAGCTGAGTGTTTCTGAATTTTCCTTTTTCGCCATTCTCTTTCGTGTTGGCTCGGCGAATCGTATTGTTGCCGCATTTGGTCAGACCTCTAGGTGAATGATTGATGGAAAAGATATATGTGCAATGATTTAAATCAACGTAGAGACTGATTATTGTCAAGTCACTCGAGTTGCTGTGGAGTGGCGCTTATTCCTGAACTAGTTTGTGAGGTGTTAGTTGCAAATTTCATGTACACATTCAGTTTTATGGTAAATCTGAATCATTTTTTGGGAACAAAATTATCGTTTTCAATAGTTTCGTTGTAGTTATTTTATATTGAGTGGGTCTCATGTGCACCAGGTGCACATAAGCCTTATTGTGCACCTGTCATGGCCCACCCATTTACAAAATAA
>JAUEKW010146233.1:0-10385 GCA_032274785.1 Ajuga reptans
TATCAATTTTTATTATATCCTCGCGATTATATTTACAAATCGTGCATCGCACGATGGACTATTCTAGTTTATTTAAGAATTAAGAGGTTAAAAGTTTAAATTTTTACTTTGACCATTAAAACGAAGTACTAACTTTTGAAACAAGACTTTTTCTGGAACATTTGTTTTGAAAATAAAATTCCATATTAGGATGAAGGGAGTACACTTTTTTAACTGTCATATATTTCTAAGTAATTTTAATTGATTTTAAACTTAGCATATATAAATAACTTATGGGAGTTTAGTAACATATTTTGTTTAAGTTTTAGTATGATCTTCCCATTTCTTTCATTATTCTATTATCGCACGTAGGATCACAACAATAATCAATCAAAAAATAGGCTCTATAAGTCAAATTAAGTCCTTGCCCCTTAGTGTGTGACAATGTTGATTTACCTCTTGTCAGCCAGTGTGTAATTTAGGTTTAAAGTGTCCTTTTCACGTAGGTTTTTTATTACGTCCAAAAATTATTGGCCCAAAAAAAGTTTGGTTCAAAATACTAGCGAGTTAATAGCGCAGTTTAATTTTTCTTTTACTTGTATGTTTTCTAATAATATATAAATGTTCAGTACATGGATAACTTTTACGAAGTGATCGATGTCATTCCCTTCTTTTTATTTCAAACATAACGAACATTACTTCTTATATAAGAACTTATAAATTAAATGACAACTTCAATTGATTTGATTTTCTAAATATTCTTCAAATCGTGCGATCGTGAACCCAAATTACTATCTATCATTTATATTATATAGTAAAGTCATAGGTAGAATGATAATTTAGTAATAAAAATGTATTGGCATTTAATAGTTGAATGTGTAATTGTAAATAACACTTTCGAGAAGGGAGGGGGCGGGTTTCCTTTTTCAGTTCAAAATTTTAACATCCCTTAGTAAGGAATGAAATTAAATTAACCAGAAATTACTTGGATTTCTCATCAAGTGTATGTGCATGTAATTTTAGTGAACCAATTAATGAAGTCGACTTATTAATTAATGCATAAACAAAGCATTATAAAATACAGGGAGTATCATTAATGAAGTGGTGGAAAGTTTCTATAGGAATTAGATATTTGAGTTCACATGAGATCATCTATTTCACCATATTCATCAAACAACGCGCGTATTAGATGATGACACTAATTAACATATATATGTCGTGTATTAAATTAAGTATAACAGATGATGAAGCAACTAGTGTAACAGATGATTCAAACTAGTTTTGGAATCACCACTACATAATATCACTACAAGAAAAAGTCAAATTAGAGATGGAAAAATCCTCTCTAAACACATGATATCCGTCTTCTAAACTAAAATAGCGACGGACTTGAGACAAAATTTTTGGTCTCTATAATGCTCGTCTCTAAAACTTAGAGACCGATCTCATTTGTCACTTAATTTAGTCGGAACTTTCATCGCTATTATCAAATTAGAGACCAAATTACCCATAGAACAGAGACGGATTATGTATGTCGTCTCTAAAAATTCGTTGTTATTTCATCACTAATCGGATATATACTAATGATATAAAAAGTATTTTTACTACTTTCTATTTATGTATCGTTTTATATTTAGTGACCGATATTATCTGTTACTAATTTTCGTCGAATTTGATTTTAGTGTATGACATTTAAGCCTTTCATTTATTAAATTTCAAAATCATCCGCTTCTCAAGATCGAATATCTTAGCATTCTAACGGTGGGGGTGCCAAAATTTTGATAATTCTTAATATATATATATATATATATTATATTTATAAGTTAGACAATTATATCTGATAAAAAAATTGAAAGAAACCATTTTATTATTGTAATAAAAGAGTGTAACTAAGGCAGAAGGTGTGAGAAAGCTTTTTCTGTGCAGCCATTTAATATATTTTGTTGGGAATACAACTGATAAAATCCCTAGAATTAGGGTAACAGTGTACTAAGATAGGCAAAGATCAAGACAGGTGTCACCATCCAAATATAGTGTACTGCTTTGACCATGAGACACATTAATTAATAGTTGTATCTTTATTTTGTTTTCTTATAATCTCAACAACTTTTGTCTTTAACAACGGCTAGTATATATATAAAGGAAATTAAAGGAAAATGATTGGTGGACACAATACAGCCCGTCAGAAAAATTAAGGCGCGCAGATCATATCCATTAACTTTTATCTGAAAATAGAGAATGTGCAGAACAACAAAGACTGGTTCAATTCCTGCCGCTATTCGGTTTCAATTTCATCTTTTACCTCTCAGCATTATGGAATCTGTGTATACCTTTCTCTCTCTAGCTTTATGGTACGTATTTTTTCTATTGTAAAAATCTCAACTAGCTCCGATTAATATATACCAGACTAGGTTTATTTTTCGGTTCTGATTAACCCCACCTAGGCCCCGATTAGCAGCAACCATATTCCTACCTATATCATGTAAACTAGTTTTTGAGAAGGAATGTGATGATCTGTCATCATATATATTCGGCATGCCATGTTGGAACACACCTATGCGGAAGCATTACTTGGGAACTGGAAAGTAAGTTAACTCATGGACCACAAAAATATTGTAGCCGCATTGTAGTCCAAGAAGACAAAGGTAAGCTGATGAACAAGTACAAGTCAATTAATGTTTGAGAAGGAAGCCTTTTCTGTACTAGCTAATCTTGTCTTATTGTAGCATTTAATGCATTACTTGTTGTTGGAGGAAGATAGGTTTCTATATATGTATTTTAATCAAACAGTAATACACTTAATTTGCTTCCACAAATGGCCTTATTTTCAGTTTTCATGTTTATCAATTTCTTTCTGAATTCATAGGATAGAGAATGGGAAGATCTTTTTGCTTTTGATATATACAATGCAATTTAAAATCGACCCGACACGTGACCATCAAGTACCCTTTTCCGGCCAAACTAGCACCAACAACAAGAAATGAACTAAATCTGGACAATCTCTTAAGTTACGGGTATAATTGAATTCTTAATTAATCATAAGTTAAAATTACACAAATTGGATAGTTAAACAACAATACACTGATTCACCCGCCGAAACTCTAAGTACACTCCAATAATAAAATTGGACTAAGTTATCCTAATATGCAATATTATCTAAGATAACCAAGAACTTTGTAGTTCGATGACATCACTTTTAACTTGTAATCAAGAGGTCACGTGTTCTAGACTCACTCTCTACCCCTAAATATCCAATGTACTAAACAAATTATATTACAATATCTAAAATGCTTAAAGAAACATTCTGTTGTTTTTGTTAGAAGAATAGTTCGAAAAACACTTAGAAATAAATCTTCTGTTTTTGTTCGGACACTTGGTTCGAACCTTTCTACGGTGAGCATTTTAAGAATCACAATCCCATCGTTTTAGAAAGAACACGTCTTGTTTCAAAAAAAAAAAAGTCCCACAAAAGAGTCTTGTATCAAAGTTAGTCACTAATTCAAGTTTTAATAATATGACAATAATGCTTTTGAGTCAGATATGATTGTAAAAGTCAAGCAAAAGTTATCAGTTTATAGATCAAAGCTTAGCAAATAAAATTATTTTATAGGTAAATTATTTAAAAATGATGTCCTTGTACGATATCGGTTTAATGATTTGGTAATCAAAATAGTAATTCTAAAATTATAGGGTCATTTGACACCTAAGAATTTAGTAATCATTATATGGTGTCAATTACTATTTATTTTGATATCCTATAAGGTAAAGTTATAGTTTTTGATCAAAAGTTAGCAAAATAATAATAATAATAATAATAACTTATTTATTTATTTATTTTATAGGTAAATTACTTTGAAAATGTGTCCTTATATGATATCGTTTTTGTGATATGGTAATCGAAATAATAATTTCAAAATTATAACCATTTGACGCCTAAGAACTCTAGTAATACTATACGGTATGTCGGTATCAACTATTATCTATTTCGATATCATATAAGGTAAGTTATACTTTTAATCAAAACTAAGCAAAAAAAGAAAACTATTTTATTGGTATATTACTTAGAAAGATTGTCTTTATATTATATCGATTTAGTGATATGGTAATCAAAATATTAATTTTGAAATTATAAGGTCATTTGACACCTAAGGACTCCAGTAATAGTTTTTCTGAGAAGGGACTCTGGCAGTAGTTATAAGGTGTTAATTACTATCTATTTCAATACATTATAAGCCAAAGTTATACTTTTGATAAAAAGCCTTAGCAAAAAAATAAAAAATTATAAGTTAATTATTTAGAAAGGGTGTACTTATACGATATCGGTTTACCGATATGGTAATCGAAATAATAATTTCAAAACTATAAAGTCATTTAATACCTAAACACGCTAGGTCAATTACTATATATTTGCATATCCTATAAGGTAAAATTATACTTTTGGTCAAAATTTAGTAAAAAGTAAAATAAATAAAATAAAAATTTATCAATTTATAGGTAAATTACTTATAAAGGGTGTCCTTATACGATATGGTAATCGAAATAGTAATTTCAAAATTATAAGGTCATTTGACACCTAAGAACTCGAGTATTAATATTTAGGAAAAATTACAAAAGTTGCTCTTTAACTATGGGGGTGATATATTTATATCCATCTTGTTTGACTGTGGCAATTTGTGCACATCATGTATTGGAATTGCACAATTTATGCTTTTTTATTGCCGGAAATTAGTAAATAGCATGTACAAGGTCACGTGCACGACCATTTTAAAATTTCTGACGAAGCTATCATACATGGCACCTGATGTGGACGCCAAATGTGATTTGGAGGGAATTTTTTGCCACATCATACCAATTTGGTGGGAAAATTCAGTCAACACAAACAGATCTAAGATTAATGGGTATAAATTACCACTCCCTCCTCATTTTATTTTTGCCCAAATTTAAAAAAGAACCTTAGTTCGCATAGAAAGTGTTGCAGCTCCAAAAATTCTTATTTTCCTTCTTTGTAACTGCATTCGATAGGTCAATGTCGCATATAGAGGGTTATATCGACTGGCATTGTGGAAATAGGCAGTAGTTTGTACACCCTAGAGGGACGCCAATCTAGGGAGGCGTTTTCAATCTTGTTTGGCCTATAATGTGAGTTTTAGCTTCTCCTTATAAAGAATGTTGCTTGCAATGCTAATGGATTGCTTTTATATCAGTTCTCTATTGTTTTTCTTTTTTTTTTCATTTTTTTTTCTAATAATGCTCTATTTTTTCAAACAATTTCAGCAAGGTGGGTGTAGTTTTCCTCCCTCATGCCAGAGAACTAGGTTGATCATACCTGGGTTAATAAGGAGGATAAACTCTCTTCAAAGAGAAAATAGGACACTATCAAGTCGAAACACTGAGATGAAGAAGCAGTTGGGGTGGCTAAAGAAGATGGTCCTATCTATTTTATTGATGTGCATTCTAGTGGTTGCTTGGTTGAAATTTGAGGCATCCACTATGTTAGGTGGAAAAAACATGCTTCTTTAGTGTAGAATAGGCTGTAGATGATTGTGGACAAGTAGTTTGCTAGATCTTTTTATGCACTCTTTCTGACCATGAATATCCAGTCCCTCGTCCACATCAACTTTCCTTTTACATTTTTCTTATCAACCTTAGTGTGTTCTTCATCAGTAACATCATCACATGGTTCAACAGCCTTTTCTCTACAGAACTCAGAATCCTATTCATGAACAACATCTCCTATCCGAGGTCCTAATTCCTCTTCATCTCCTAGCATAACCTCCTCTAAATCATTCAAAGTTTCAGTTTCCACCACATCATCCACCATTTTCTCTATAAGCACATGTAATTCTCTCTTACTCAAATGTTTTTTCAAACCAATACTTGGTGTCCTTATCATCTAACAGAGGCCACCAAACATGATCAATCATCATATAAAAGACCATATCCCCATCACCAACTACCCATGAACCCCAGAACTTCAAATACTTCATATTCGTATGTTTTTATTCAACATAATTATAGATAATTACCTTATTGTCATAATATTTTGCCCTTGCCTTGTGTTCAAACCTTCAACCATAATGCATGACAAGTGTAAGTGATCTTGAATCAGGGTCAACAACATAGAGAGAAGAGCAAAAAACAGTTCATATTTTTTACATATCTTTACATTTTTACTATCCCCAACAACCAAGCAATTACATGCAATAAAAACCAGTAGGGGACCATCAACAAACTACAATGCAATGTGGTCTCATTTTCAATAGAAAAAATTAGGGCTTTTGTACATTAATAACTAAATCTTCATTAATGTGTATAAATTGCCATTCCTCTTCGCTCTTCGTTGTTATCTTCCTTGTTTTTATTTATATATTGAAATATCGTGTTTTGCATTTATTAAAGTATAGTAGTATATTAATAGTGTTTGATTATGCATACACATCATGGGGCTAATTAATCATGATATAAATTTAAGAGGCTGAATCAATATATATATAGCAATAATTTAGTGAAATACAGATAAACATATATATAAGACACTAACAAAAAAATTCAATTAGAGTATCCTAAACTATAATAAGGAACAATCCTCTATATCTGCCTTTATCATTATCATTATATTAAGATTTATAGATTATATGGGAAAATTAGTGAAAATGTCTCGTAAGTATCCACTATTTAGAAAAATACCCATTATATTTACTACTTTAAAAAAATGCTCACTAAGTTATCAAAAATTGATTAAAATGCCCCGTGACCGGGAACAGACTGTAAACCATTCGATTGTTTGCTGATGTGGCATGTGAGTACTGCTGTGGCTTTCATTTTTTCATGTTGTGAAGCAGAAAATAGATATTTTATTAAATAAAAATTATAAAATGCCACATCATTATGTTTTAGGAGGGAAAATGAAGCCTCTTCCCTCCAAAGTTTATTCCCCCTTTCAAACCCTATATAATAACTTCCCCATATCTGCCATTTGTATTAGTGGACAACCCCCATTCTTGAAGAAGTCGATTACGTAGTTTGTTAGGTAGGGAAAATATCGTACGTACTCCAACACGTCTCCAGTGGTATTTCTACTATGCGATTGTGGTATAAGAGTTGTTCTTCAAATAGCTCGGAAAGAAGGTAATCAAAGGAGAAGTTTCTACGGTTGTCGAAATTGGAATGTAAGTAATTCTTCTACTTGAGTTCTGCATATTATTGCATAAATATAGATTATGTGCAATTAATCTCTCTATGTTTTTATATTCTTTTTAGAGAGGAGGGTGTGAGTTTTTCGAGTGGATTGATCCTCCAATGTTTGCAAGAGGCAATTCAAACGTGCCGGAGTTGCAGCTGAGATAATAGATATCTCAGCTTGGCTGGAAACGATGCAGCATACTATGGAGAAGAAGGAAAAAATAAAAATGATGTTGATCGTCTCTTGGTTGATTTTATCTGCCATATTTGTAATGTGGATGTAATGTTTGACTTCAATATGTAATCATTTGATGTATTATTTGAAGGAGCATGATAAAAATCTTGTAATGAACCATATATCAGTGTATGTTGGAATAGTCTTTGAATTGTTTTAATTGGTTTGATATTAGTACATAGGTATTGTTTGAATTTATTGCAAATAATTTTGTTTACAAACTGAAGTATATGGCTCAAAAGAAAGAAAAAAATAGAGCATTGTAATTAGAAAAAAAAAAACCAGAGCATCAGAATTTGACAAAAAATATTGGAATTGGACAAAAAAAAAATAGAACATTGGAATTGGACAAAAACAGAGTATTAAACAAAGTACATTTATATTGGATAGTATCCCCCACAAAATACAGCCCAACAGTTTGGGAAAATTACATCAACATATGATCAAAAATAAACTAACATGTGTTTGAATTAATTACAAAAACTCCAACCACAATCCAATTTCTACTCCAATCATTTCCAAATTTCACATAGGTCTGCATCCATGTGGAACTTCTTCATCAAAAAGATAATTCTTGCCGGATGCTACTTCTTTCAGTCTTGACAGGTGGACATAGTTTCTACCACCTCTTTGGATGACAAGATTCGGTGCCTCAACTGGGGTTTCACTTAGATTGTCAACAATGTTGCTGCTCTTCTTTTTTGCCTTTTTCTTCACTGACAACTTAGTTGGTACTGAAGGTTCCTTTCTTCCCAACCCTTCCATATCATTGACTTGAGTCAACTGACCCAATGGATAATCTTGAGTCAGTCCCACATTATTTCCAATTCCAACCTAGTGGAACATCATAACTCTCAAAACAGTTAATATTAACATACACAAATAATGTCGGGGAATAAATTATTCAACACATTTCAGTTCAAACTTACCTCTTGAGCGCCATCAACAACATTGTTTGTTTTCTACCCCTTGATCACCCTCATCAGCATTTTGATCATTGAAAATTTCATCAATGACACCTTCTTCATCAATATCCTCTAGTCCACACTCTTGAAGGATTTTTTGCATCCTAATTTTATCCTCCGCAGCCTGGCCCTCTTCATCCTATTTAAATAGCATCGGAAAAAGAGAATTTATTAAAAAAAAAACTAATTCAAGACATAAAGAACCAGAATGGACAATATTGGAAACACTTACAAATGGGAAAACTCTCCTGTTGTGCCCAGGAACACCACCGATGCCGCATTTAACAGTTGTTTGATTTCTCTTCTTATGGTTTGCATCCCTATTAGCAGGCCTGCCCCTCCTCCTTTGCACATGATTTTGGTGGCTCATCAAGTTCCATTCTCCTAGCTTTAGGTGGCCTCCCACCTCTCCTCTTCTAACAAGTTTGGGAGGTAGTTGGGGGGAGGGGGGGTTGCCTCAACATGCTTCCATTCATGCCTTCCATTAATTGGGAAAATAGTTGGCTCATACACTGCTTTATAAGTCTCAACCCGGTAACACCCATGGGACAATAAAGAGTTAACTGAATTACACAGAAATTAATGGAAGCATAACATCAATTCATGGAATATTTATAAAGAAAATACCTATGGACATATTCTTCACCTCCTTTATCTTTCTGGTGGTATATTGCTGCAAGTGCATGTTTACACGGGATCCCTGTGAGCTCCCATTTTCTGCATGCACGTGTGGAATTCTCCAAGTCCACTGCATATTGAGTCCCATCAAATCATGAAACTTGATAGTGTCTATCATTTTCTTTGATAGGGATGCAATCACCAACTTTTGAGATGTTGAAGTCTAAAATCATCTTAATCCTAGGGAATAACAAACCTTTCCATCTCTTGGCTCTATCCATGTTCTCTCTGCTTCTCTTCATCAAAGCAGTCATTATCCTCTCCAACATGGACAGTATTGGAAGTTCTCTAGCTTTGAGGATCTTGCTGTTAAAACTCTCACACATATTGTTCATCAGCAAGTCACACCTTGGATATGGGTCAAAGTGAGACCTGCTCCACTGATGGGGTAGTTTGTCTTTAAACCATTCAAAGGCACCCACATCCATTTTTTTCAACTCCTCCATTCTCCTATTGAAGTCATGCACAGTTGTGGCCTTTGCTGCTCTCCAAACTGCAATTTTGAAGCCATGCCCTCTGAAACCTGCATTCCTAAAATTTAGATGCATATGCCTCACACAGAATCTGTGAACTACACCTGGGAGCTCATCTTCAACAGCCTTTATCAGGCCTTTTTGCTTGTCAGAAAGCACTGTCCACTCCCAATTTTTCTGAATGTTCAAATCTTCCTTCAATAATTTCACAACCCATGACCAGTTTTCCCTATTTTCTGTGCTGACCACTGCATAAGCAAATGGGAAAGAGTTGTTGTTTGGGTCAACTCCAACATCAGTTCGAACAATTCCCCCATGTGGAGCTTTAAGGAAGGTCCTATCCAACCCAAACTGGTCTACAACCTACTAAGAAACCCTCCTTTAAGGCGCCTAGGCAAACATAGAACCTAGAAAATTTATTACCCTCAGCAGTTTCGTCAACATTCAAAATGACAGTGATTGGTTCTTCTAATCTCCTCAGCATAATCCCATAAAAGCAGGTACTGATCATTTGCCCTGCCTTCAAGTTTTCTAATGGTCCTCTGTTTGCACAAGTATGCCTGCCAAGGAGTTATGTCACACCGAATCTCCTTTACCAAGTCCTCCCTAAATGCACCAATGTGTCTCTTCTTATCAGTTTGAAACTTATATCCATACCTATCAGCTAACCACATAGACTTCATATTTTTAACTTTAAAAGAATGAGCACATGTGTGTGATTAGGCGTGAGATTACATGATTTCCATACTCTTATGGACTCATTATTGAGTGGATTGTGCATCAAATGAAGCTAAATGAGTTGATTAATGAATTGTTGTACAAGAAACTTGTTTGTGAGTATTTTACAGGAAATCGGTGTTAAATTGAGAAAAT
>JAUEKW010146244.1:0-10385 GCA_032274785.1 Ajuga reptans
AGAATGGGGTCCAGAATCTGCCTCCCCTTAATAAAGGCCGATTGGTGATCGTCCACGGTGAAAGCAATGATCTCTTTCACCCTGTTGGCCAACACTTTCGCTATGACTTTATACAAACTCGTCGTGAGGCTGATTGGCCGATACTCCTTGATCTTGATAGGATTCTCCTTCTTCGGAATTAGGCATATGTAGGTCTCATTGGTGATGGCATTTACTACTCCATTGCTGTAAAAATCCTCAAAAACTTTTAATAAGTCTTCTCTGACAACTTCCCATCCTTGTTGGAACACTTTCAACGTATACCCGTCCGGTCCGGGAGCTTTGTTGCCCTCGCACATGCAGACAGCCTGCTTGATTTCTTCTTCAGTGAAGGGCTGCTCCAGCTTCATCCTTGCGTATTCGTCGATTGGCTCCCAATTCAGCCCCTCAACTCCCCATCCGGCTGTGGTGTCTTTTGAGTATAGATACCTATAGAATTGAGTGATTTCAGCCTCGATTCGTCTTTCGTCTCTTAGAATCTCTCCCGATTCAGCTTGGAGTTTGGTAATGGCTCTCTTCTTCTTCTTGTAACTTAGCATTGCGTGAAAAAAGCGTGTATTTGCATCATCCTCGGTTATCCATTTCGTCTTTAGCTTCTGTCTGAGCATGATTTCCTGTTTATGGCAGATTTCCTCTAATTCTGACTTGTGTTATTTTCTCTCTAGGAAGCAATTTTCGTCCCAATCCACTCCGCCTTCTTTTGCATCTAATGTTTGGATTTTATTTTCCAGTTCCTTTCGTTTTATCTCGACATTCTGGAACACCTCGACATTCCATGCTTTAATTTTATGCTTGATGCCTGCGAGCTTCTTCATACAGACGTATCCGGCCCATCCTCGACATTGTTCCTCGACCTACCATGTTCTGAAATTTCCCAGGAATTCTTTGTGCTGTAGCCACATGTTCTCAAAACGGAAGGGTGATGGGCCCCACTTCACCACATCGGTATTTAGGCTGATCGGAGGGTGTTTGGAAGTTATCCTTCCCAAAATTTCATGAATATATTGGGGAAATAACTCCAACCACTCCTTAGAACATAAGAAGCGATCTAGCCTGCAGCAGACCGGGTTAGCTCTACAATTGGACCACGTGTATACTCCGCTATTTGGTGACGGATTTCTTAGTTCCAATTCGGTAATTAAGCTGTCAAAGCAGGTCATACTATTTGTTATCCTCCGGCATGGATTTTTCTCATTCATTGTTCTGACCACGTTGAAGTCGCCTCCAATGCACCACCTTGGTGCGCAGATTGAGATCAGTCCGGCTATTTCGTCCCAGAAAAGGTTCCTCTTCCTCGTATTAAATTTAGAGTAGGCCTTTGGTTAACAAGTCATAAAGACTTTAGATTTGTTCATGTAGGGGACTTAGTTAGAGATTGGCGTTGTGCGTTGTAATTGACGTTTTGTAACATGTATAAGGGATCTCTCATCCCTTATACTCCCTGTTTCTACATCAATAATATATGTTTCTTATCAAAAAAAAAAAAAAAATTCTAGGGGGAAGTATTAAGAAAGGAACCAAGCTTCTGCATCACAAGTAGGAGAACTAAGTTCATTCGCTAGAATTCCGGGAATTGTAAAACAATGAAATGGTGATCCACTGACAGACTGACAGTATGTATAAAGCGCAACAACCATTGCTTGAGAGGGAAGTAAAGGGAACACCTAATATCTTTCTTCTATATGATGGTTAAAATAGATGGCTAATTATTAACAAGTAGATGACCCCCGCTATCAAGGAAAAACTTGCGCAAGTTTGCTCTCACATCTTATAGTCCTCAGTTTGGATTAACGCATCAAACTGATTCTTAATAGATCTCAACCATATAATATAGAAGGCAGACAAGGAGAAATCCACGATAAGTGAAAAAAACAAAGAGTCACAGGAGACAATACTGGGTAAGAAAATGATGAAATGGGAATATGAATACCTCACTAAACTTTAGTAACTTCGCGACGATGTTAGTTGTTTCAAGTAATCCAGAAAGAATTCGTCTTCCAAAATAGCGATACAATTCTCCTAAGCATTGTGAAGCGCCTACAGCAGCAGCACCAAAATAAGTAAATAAATAAGGTTAGAATATCTCGACTAAATTAAACAATTCACTCTTCAGTCATTTCAAAAAATTATATATGACTATTAAGAATCTGTTGCACCAAAAGACGTTGGTTTCAGTGTAATACATGTTTTAGGCAAATAATACGATTGGATTTCAGATACAACATACAGGAAAGAAAAAGGAACTGTTTGCACTGCTCTTGGCACACCTTTCATGATACTTCCCATTGCCTTTTCATATCCAAGATCAGGATAATACAATGTCAGAGTTCAGAAAACACATTGCTGGAGATAAATATTCTTCGAAAACAGTTTTCCAGTTTTTGTCTTTAATTACCACTTGTTGGATGACTCAAACTGACTCACTATCATCGGTCAATATTATCTTTATACTGAAATGAGAGCGTGACGAGACTGTACCTTCAACCGAGAGAAGAAAATGGATATCGGAAAAAAATAGATATTAATCAATCGTGTATTATATTAAGATGCAAACAGGTTATTAGTTTGGATGGCAATAGTAGCCATGCATTGGAAGTTTGGGATCATAAATAGGGTTGCAGTTTGGCCTACTTTTTAGTTTTTTGGGAAGAGTTGGCAGGGTCAGTTCACTAAGATTTAGGTATGATACAAGTAGTTTAAAAACATAATAGATATTCACATAGTATTTATGTGTGAGTGTGACTTCTGAATTACAAGTATATATTTCCTGAATAGTACATAAATTACTCTGATTACAAAGTTATGCAAAATATATACTGATGCTATTACATTCGAACATCAAGTCTGCCACTACTGTACTTTCAGAATTATATTATCTTTATTACCGACTTTGGAGACAGCTATAGAAGTATCTATGCATATCTCATTGTTCTTTTTCATTAGAAACATGAAATTTTGTTGATTAAAAGATGGACAGAAGGGATTTCTTATACAGAAGTACAACAATCAAATAACACGCAGTCCCTAAACATATCCAATACAAGAAAACGTATTACATTCTGTGGTTGGAACCCGATAAGCTACCCTAAACTCATACTTATCCGACACCTCTAAAGATTCTTCCACATCCTCTGACATTCTTTTTTGCCTTTCTAACCACAGTGACCAATAGACTGCTGGAACAGCTACTTCCCATAACACCTTACCCCTTCCATTTATGAAGACCCCAAATTTGACGAAATCAAGTCGATAGTAAACAACATAAATGGGATATATACCCATATAAATACATGTAGATCACCCAGTAAGTGACCATAAACTGTAAATGCGAGGGAAGTACTCTAAAACTCCATAAGGAAAAAGCCTTTCATCAGCAAAGCACTCCCCTTTCCCTTGATAATCCAGAAGGATTCGTAAATATTTAATTGTAATGCTCTGTAAGGCCTAGACATTTGGCTGAGCACACAAGCTAAGCAGTTACGGGGATATAGCAGGAACTGGCAGGGGTTCGTCTAAGGCACACTGAATAACGAAACAAACTTGTCCCAGAAGTACAGAACCTAACATATAGAGTAATGCAAGTTACACATAGAATAACAGTATAAGAAATTAGATGCTGCAAATATGTAAAATCCATGTCAGAAGAGAAAAGCAATCACAAAGATATTTTTAACTACTTAAAGAAACAAAGAATATCCATAATGCATAGGAAGATAAATATGTGCAAACCAGCAACTTTCTGAGACTCGCTCTTCCTGCCATCAGAAAGAAACCCCTGAAGGCTGCTTGCTCTAGAGTATATTGATATTGAGTCACCCTTTGATATAATCTTAGCCATTGCCACTGATGCCAAATGGCGTACGGGCCTACGAGCTCCAATAACCAACAACGAATATAAAGCATCCTCACATTTCCTTTGACACAACAGCAAAGATTCCTGAAATTATGGAAATTATAAGCAGGCTTCTTTATTCCCATACCAAAGGAAGGAAAACTCAATAATTTGGTTGAACAAGGTTGGATTAAAATAAAAAACGGAACTCATAACCTCCTGCAATAAAGGCAACATTAACCAGAGTAATAGATGCACGGGTCACAAGCATTTCTTGAATATAAAACAAAAGGTGCTGAGAATGAAAAAACTAGGCCGTTTGATTCTTTTCTTCACCTTAAGAAGTTATAGTACAAATAATTAGACAATATTATATCAAATGTACTTAATAGTGAAACAGAGAAGATTGCCAAAACAATTCCTGCCGATGTAGTACCAAACATGCTGCACAGACGAGATAAATATCAAAACATGATGATGAAGTTCAACTATACAACAGTGAAGACCAATCAGCCACCCATTTTCCCTGGGTAGCCAAAAGGAATAACCCCCAGTGCCAAGCCATTACACTCGTCGTACAGTAACTAAAAAAAACAACAACAAAATGTAGAGATAGAAAACCTTAGGTTCCTCTTCAATGGCGGAGATAAGATCAGATAGAAGATCGAAACAGAGGAGTGGGTCTGGTGGCTTGTGCGCGGCGGAGGCGACAATTGATTCGAGTTGCGCCACCAGTACGCCGAATCTCGATAGCTCCACGCTATCTCTGACGTAGTTCCTCGCCATTTCCGGCGAAGTGAGTGACTGTGTGGCGTAAAACTGCAAGTCCGATTTTCAGCAGTTGAGTGTAGTGGGATCTGAGAAGAAGGTGGTGTTTGGTATTGTACGCTGTTGGTGTCCTTGGGATGAAAAGGAAAATGGGTGTCTTTTGCTTTAGTATATCCCCACCCTATTTTTTCCGAACAAAAAATGTTAGAGTGTGTTTGGATGGGTTTTGTGGACAAACACGTTGAGGTTTCCGCACAAACTCATCCAGGTGTTTGTTTAAAGGTTTGAAGGCAGATCTTTCATGCTTTTTTATATCCCTTAATTATTATATCTCAGTCAACAGTGTCACAACAAACTTTAACTCCAACCAAACACACCCTTAAATTTTTTATTATTTTGTTCGATTAGACATAATCCAATATTTTTAAAGTATTTGCTTTGTAATTTTTTGAAGTCAAATTAATTTTCACTAAGATTGCCGCAAATCAGCCAATACTAATTGACAAGTAAAGTTTAGCGGACTCCACCACTTAATTACATAATCAGTCAATACTAATTGAGAAGTAAAGTTTAGTGGACTCACCCACTCAATTACATAATCAACAGAACGTTAAACATACTGGGCAATAGGATCCTTGATCTTGGTTGCCAAAACATGCCGTCCCCATTCATATTAACTAGTATTTGCTTTGATCCCTAAAAAAACCAGTATTTGCTTTGTATTGGTTAAATATATCTTAAAACATTTGATCGTGATTGGTCGGATATACTTAAAAAAGGATCAACGACAAACGAATATCCTAAAATTATTTAATAAATGAAAATCCTAATTAAAATTTAATAATTATTTAAAAATTTAAAACTTACAATTTCAATATGGAAATTGTTACAACCTAAAGGATCAAGACAGCCACACAACTTGCTATAAACTGAAACAAACACAATCACAAACACCTTGTATGCAAAGATAAAAGACAGCAAGATTTTACGTGGTTCGGTCGTTAACAAGACCTACGTCCACGGGAGGTCATTTCACTATACTGTTTGCAGAGCAAGATACAATTACAATCAATCAAACCATGCACACAGGCGTGCATCCACAGAAATCAATAACAAGAATAATAGCATCACACACTACTCTATTCACGATATTCTGTATCTCAAATATTCCCTCTCCTTGCAATATCTCACAAATCACATGTGACACCACCTAATAACAAGGCTATCAGAAGAGTAATGATGATGAGAGAGTCATCGCATCATATCAGGCAAGAAGATATATATATATGCAGCATCAGAAAACTCCTTCGAAGATAACGGCTAGTATGCATGTAAACAGAATAACCGTTTCTTCCTTGACACTGTTCCTTTCTGTTATGAACTCACGTGCCATCTTAAGTTGCTCACGTGATTTATTTTATCAGCTGAAAATGTAGAATCAGCTAATACAAAATGCATTCACAATCTCCACCTTAATTTGCTGATGATACAAACCCCCAAAACAAATAATCAAACCACCTCCAAAGAGTGCTCCAACAGAAGCACCTCAATTCCTCAAAGCATCGAACTCCAAAACATTAACCAAATCCAGACAATATTTAAACTTTTGAACCGGCAGAACTTTGGTTAACATGTCAGCTGCATTATCCTGTGTCCCTATCTTGCAAACTTGAACATTTCCCTTTTCCATTACATCCCTTATGAAATGATGCCTCACATCTATATGTTTAGAACGCTCATGGAAAACATGGTACTTAGAAAGGTGAATAGCACTTTGAGAGTCACAGAAAACTCTCACATTTTCTTGTTCAAGTCCAAGATCCTTCAGGATGCCTCTAAGCCATATTGCTTCCTTTACACTCTCTGTCAAAGCCAAATACTCAGCCTCTGTGGTGCTTAATGCAACCACTGACTGCAGCATCAATTTCCAAGATATTGCAGTCCCAAATAGTGTAAAAATATAACCTGTCTGTGACTTTCTTGTATCCAGGTTTGTTGCATAATCTGAATCAACAAAACCTGTCAAACACTCTGAACTGGAAGTGTTGTTTCTAGTAAACACCAAGCCATGATTTGATGAGCCTTTCAAGTACCTTAATATCCATTTCAGGGCTTCCCAATGGCCCTTTCCTGGATTAGCCATGTATCTACTAACTGTACTTACTGCATGTGCAATGTCTGGTCTTGAGCAGACCATGGTGTACATGATACTTCCTATAGCATTGGCATAAGGGATGTGACTCATCTCCTTCACTTCTTCATCTGTTCTAGGCTTCTGCATATCAGATAACTTGAAATGCTTTGAAAGAGGCACTGAAACAGCTCTGGATTCATTCATATTGAATTTCTTCAGCACCTTCAACAGGTAATCTCCTTGATACAGCCAAAGCACACCCTTGCTTCTGTTTCTAACCACATCCATTCCAAGTATTCTTCTGGCTTCTCCCAGCTCTTTCATCTCAAATGCAGTGCTCAGCTCTTGCTTAACCTTTCTGATCTCATATTGGTTCTTGCTAGCTATTAGCATATCATCTACATACAAGAGTAGATAGACAATGACCTTAGAATCCTGTTTCTTCATGAATACACAGTTGTCATGCTGTGATTTCTGAAATCCCATCTTTCTCATGTGTTGGTTAAACCTTATATACCATTGTCTGGAACTCTGTTTCAGACCATACAAGGACCTTTTCAGCAAGCAAACCTTGTCAGCATTCTCAGGGAGTATAAAACCATCAGGTTGGTTCATATAGATGGTTTCATTCAAGTTGCCATGAAGAAAGGCAGTCTTGACATCTAGTTGTTCAAGTTCAAGATCCCACTGATTTACCAATGCCAAAAGGATTCTTATAGAACAGTGTTTCACCACAGGTGAAAAAATCTCATTATAGTCTACTCCTTCCTTTTGAGTAAAACCCTTTGCAACTAGCCTTGCTTTGAACCTTGTGATTTCTACACCTTGAATAACCTCTGTCTTTCTCTTAAAGATTCACTTGCAACCAATTAGTTTCTGATTGGTTGGCTTCTTGACCAAATCCCATGTGTCATTCCTTTCCAGTGAATCAATCTCTTCCTTCATAGCAGCCATCCACTTCTTTCCATGCTTGCTGTCAATTGCTTCTTTATAGGTCTTTGGTTCAGGTGTGATTTCCTCTTCTGCCATAGTAAGTGCATAAGCTAGTAGATAATCATCTTTGTACCTTGTAGAGGCTTTTGGAACTCTTCTTGCTCTGTCTCTCACCAACTGATAGTCATCAATCACTTTCTCATCATTATCAGACTCTTGGTTATTTGTTTGATCTGTTAGATCTTCATCCATGCTCTCAGATATCTGATGCTCCCACCTTGATGGGTGTATCATGTTCATTATCTTCCACAGGCAAATCATGATTGACCCTTTGATTCAACAGAAAATGCATCTTATCTTCATCAAACACCACATCCCTTGAAATTATTATTTTTGTCATATCTGGTTCTATGCACCATACTCTGTACCCTTTTGTGCCAGGCTGGTAACCAAGCATAGCACACTTCACTGCCCTTGGCTCAAGCTTATCCCCTTTTAGGTGTGCATAAGCCAAGCAACCAAAAAATTCTCAGTTTTGAGTAATCAGAAGGTTTTTCACTCCAAACCTCATTTGGGGTTTTTAAACCCAGAGCATAGGATGGTGATCTGTTGATGAGATAGGCTGCAGTTGTAGCAGCTTCTGCCCAGAATTTCTTGGGCATCCCTAATTCCAGAAGCATGCATCCGATTCTTTCCAATAGTGTCCTGTTCATTCTCTCTGCTATCCTATTTTGTTGGGGTGTTTCAGGGATTGTTCTATTTCTTCTGATCCATTTTGCCTTGCAGTAATCCATGAACTCTTGTGACAGGAATTCCAGACCATTGTCTGTCCTGAAGCACTTCAGATTTGTGTTCTTTTCCAACTCTACTTCTGAGCACCATTCCTTGAATTTCTGAAATGCATCTGATTTATTTCTCAGAATGTAAATCCACAACTTTCTTGAGTGATCATCTATAATGCTCATGAAATATTTTCCATTTCCCATGGAATTTACCCTTGCTGGCCCCCACAAATCCGAATGAGCATAATCTAGGATTTTAGATGAACTCTTCTTACCAACAGGGAAAGGAGTCCTCTTACTCTTTCCCAAAATGCACTTCTCACATTTGCTTAAACCTTTAGTGAGCTTTTCTTTGATCAGCTGTCTATTGATCAGCTCAGCAACTCCTTTCTCACCAAGATGACCAAGCCTTCTGTGCCATAAAGTTGAATCAACTTCCTTGGCAATATCACATTCACCAGCAATAGTGGTTGCTTGCAGGTAATATAGGCTAGATTTCCTTATTCCTGTCATTACTACATTTCCATTTCTGATCACATGCATCTGTCCAATTTAGCTCTTGAAACTGCACCCCTTGGCTTCTAAGGTTCCCAAACTTATGAGATTTCTCTTCAGTTTGGGTATATGTCTGACATCAGTTAGTATCTTTACAGACCCATTTTGTAATCTTAACTTCACTTGACCTATGCCTTTTACTTCACACATATGGTCATTCCCAAGAAGCACTGATCCAGTGTTTTGTGCAGTGTAGTGTGTGAGCCAGTCTCTATTTGGTGTCATATGAAAACTACAGCCAGAATCAAGAATCCATGTACCTTGAATTGGATCTGTTGTGATATTTAGGACTTCTGCCTCCAGATCTTCCTCATAAACTTCAGTTGAGTTGGATGATTGCTGTTTTAATGCCTGTTTCTTCTTCCACTCGAAGAAATTTTTCTTCAGGTGTCCTGGCCTTCTGCAATGGTGACATCTTCTGGTTTCTTTTGGCTCACCAAAATTATGTGTTTTTGACTTGTCATTGCCTTTCTTGTCACCTGCAAACTGCTGTTTCTTGGATCTCCATGGCTTGTCCTTCTTGATGTTCAATCCCTCACCAAGGCTGTCATTCTTAATTCCCTGGCTTCTTTGCTTGTCTTTGGACTTCAACGCCAACTGAACTTCAGAAAGTGTAATGGCATTTTCCCTTCCATAAAGCATGGCATCCTTGAGATGCTCAAAGGATGCAGGTAGGGCATTCAACAACATAATTGCCTTGTCTTCACCTGCCATCTTCACATCTATGCTTTCAAGGTCATCAATCAACTTGTTGAATTCATCAATTTGATCTTCTGTGGGCTTATCTTCCATAAACCTGAATGAGTACAGTTTCTGCTTTGTGAACAGTCGATTTGCCATGGATTTGGCCATGTACAGCTCATCCAATTTTGCCCATACATCAGCAGCTGTTGTCTCATTTGAAACCTCCCTCAACACTTTTTCAGACAGGCTCAACACAATCATGTTGTGTGCCTTATCAAGAATCTCCTATTTCTGTGATGCTTCCATCTTTTCTGGTAGGCCTTTTTCACCCTTTAACGCACCAGCCAGGCCATGTTGAGTTAGGAATGCCCTCATTTTTAACTTCCATAGGTTGTAGTCATTCTTTCCCGAAAATTTCTCCATATCATATCTTGATGTAGACATGGCGATTTCTTGATTGGGTTTGATTCCCACAGACGGCGCCAGTTGTTACAACCTAAAGGATCAAGATAGCCAAACAACTTGCTACAAACTGAAAGAAACACAATCACAAACACCTTGTATGCAAGAATGAAAGACATCAAGGTTTTACGTGGTTCGGTCGTTAACGAGACCTACGTCCACGGGAGGTGATTTCACTATACTGTTTGCAGAGCAA
>JAUEKW010146266.1:0-10382 GCA_032274785.1 Ajuga reptans
TAACTTAACCCAAAACCATGGTCAAAGGTAAAGGCTTGACTCCCACTTATATACCCTTCCACACTCTCATGTGGAACCGATGTGGGATATCGTAACACCGTACTGTTCCCTCATTGCTCTGAACTGATCTTTCTTAGGCAAGGCCTTGACCTGTGCATTAGTTGGGATCCTATATTTCATATCGTGTTAAACATGTATTTCATTCCACAAATGGGCACCACAGGTATACAAGACGTCTGTACTATATATATGAATAACACTGATAAAATGAGTATGAATAGGAGAACGGTATGGAAGGCAGGATGTACACAGGTGCTTTAGGATATATTCCAAATCGAAATCCATGTCAAGTAGAAGCAGAACTCAAGAATCCAGCATGGATGAGTTAATGCTACCACCTACCACTATTTAGTTACTTTTTGCTTAGAAAACAAAGAAAGAAAGAAAAAAGAGACAAGAAACAAATCATTTAGATGTGGTAGGCTCTTCTCGCCACCTCAAATGGAAGCGGATTTTATGTTCAGTTTGTAGACTTGTTGAAGCTTCTAACAATGTCTTCCATGGCACAAGCTGCCACTCGGCAATAGTCTCATCAAGACTTTCCAAATCTACTTCCTCAAGGTCATGTTGGCCAAACATACTCCGGTTTGGAATGAAGCAATTTCCACCGACTTGTTGTGTCAGTCTCCTGCAAGCAAACTCCAAAGCTCTCATGTCATATTTACAAAACTGAGATGTAGTTATGAACTTAGGGCGACAACTCCCTAAAAAACCATCCCAAATAGCTGAATACTCGAGAGCATGTGCATTGATCGTCAAATTCTTGACTACAGGTCTGTGTTGAATATCTCCATCATAATCTGAGCTCGGCACTGGCATATGATTGAAAGAAAGAAAAATATTTGACGAGCTCAATCTTATTAGGAATTTTTTAAACTTGCAGAACCATGAATAGTTGAGATTGCTCTGGCATCCCAGAGACATATGTGACTCCCATACCCTCGAAGCTGTTCCAAAAGTCAGGGAAGGTACGTGTGAACTTTTTAGACTGAAGAGATGAAGACTTGGAACATCAAACTTGGCCCTCAACATCGTTATCTTTGAAATTCTAAGGTACTCAAGTGAATGGCTAGAAATTGCTATTTTTTTGGAGAACATGCACTCATCAATGGTCAAATCCTTGAGGCAAGGAAATTTAGAGGAGAAGTCACGGAAAAACAAACTATCAATTTTCAGATAGCTCAAACATAAACATGTAAGCTTATGAAACTCATAGGAAATTATTGGACCATCAACAAACGATTCCACAATTTGTTTTCCAAACTCAACAAAAGGACTCAACTCCAATGTTTTACATTTCGTAACAGCAACACCAAATTTCTGTTCTTTAAACTGGTATTGACACATATCCAATGATAATTTCTGAATCAGGGGGCAGGCCGAAACTATATCCCAAATTATATCACCTTTTACGAAGACACTGCCTAAACTAAGAGATTCAAGTCTCGAACAGCAGATTCTTCCATCACCTAGATGAATAATGCAACCACTCACAGACAATCTGACAAGGATTTTGGATCCAAACACCTCATGAGGAAAAACAAATTTAATAATTCGAGACAGAAATTCAAGATTGAGATCTATAGCCCCTATTTTCATGGCTTTCAAAATCAATTCGTGAGCAAGCAAACAACTATCACGTTCAGCATTTGCCATACATAGCCTAAAACTATCAATCTTTAGGTTCAAGTTTTTGTACCTTTGCATAGTTTTCCTCGTAAATCTTGAGAAATCTGAATTCGGATCCTTATCGCCGTCATTTCTTGGAAAGTCACGTTGATCGAAATCAAGGTTGGGGCGAGTTAACCAAGCGCGGTACCAAGATTTGGAGAGGAGAGTTGTTTGAGCAGCTTGTTTTCCAGTGAGAAAGGATTGTATGTGTTGAATAAGGGGTTCCGGTAGTAGAATTTCGCCGTCAATGGCTGCGATCCGTTTGCCCCTTTCCATGAGAAACCCTTGAATTTGATTGAATCGGAATTGGCGCGATACTTTGTTACCTTGCCGTTGTCCCACTATTTGAACTTCTCCCCCCTTTTCCTGGATACATCTACATATGCTCTCCTTTTTCTTTTCCCAAAATTTATTTTTACAAAAAGAAAATCTAATTTGTTAAATTATTTTATTTTTAGGGGAATTTGTTAAGCTATTTTTGTTTGACCTTACATTTTTAACACTGCGCAAAATTTTATTCGACATTGATCAAATACATTTTTACATAAAGAAAATAAATAATAATTTGCTAATTATTTTGTTTGAATTTATACAGTGGCAGAACTAGAAATATTACCGAGGGGAGTCCTTTTAAGGGAGAATTTAGGAGTTCTTCTCACTGGGTAATTTTTTTACTATACGCTAAAGTTATGAGACATATTTTATACCAAATAGGGGTAAACTCTTAGCTCGCTAGAGAGTAAACTCTTATATATTAGACTCTAAATTTAAATATTTAGTAAATCACATAAAAAAAATACAATTTTAGAATATCTAAAAGAGTGGACCACCACTCTACGCCCCCTAAATCTATCGATACGAGGATGAAATTCGTGTAATTGATAAAAATTTGATAAATTGTGATTTAATCAGCAATTATTGAAAATGTGGTGCTATATTTGTTAAAATGTGAAACGTTGGGATATGTTTGTATATTTTGCTTTAGTATTTTTCTGAATAAGCATTGCCACGTGGCAGTCACGTGGACTTCCGTCAGCCACGTAGACAGATATTTAACAGAAAAATAGACGGATGCTATAATTGTTAAAATTTCGATAGGTTGTGATTTAATCAGCAATTATTGAAAGTTTGTGTTATATTTATTTAAATCGTGAAACATTGGGATATATTTATAAATTTTGCCTTAATTATATGCACATGTAATTTCAGTTCTAATTTCAATTAATCGAATCAAGCTTGAACGAGACTGAACATGAGTCGAGTTCGAGTAGTTTAACATTTTTACACTTATTTTAATTTTTTTACTTATCAAGATCGAGTTAGAATCGCGGTTTATATTTTATCAAACATAAGAATATGTTCAAGCTTGTTTGATAATTTTTTTTTTTGGGAGAAAAAGCTCGTTTGATAACTTTAATCAAACACAATTCAAACGAGCTTTTAACGAACGATCTTGAATCAATTATCAAATAGTTAGGTTTGATTTTCGGCCCTAGTTTAGAAACACCCCTACTTTTTATGTAGTTTCAACATTTTATACACGTGGACTCAGTACATGCTGGAATCTGAGTTCAAATAGACGTGTTTATTTTACTTCAACTTTTGCAAAAATAAAAATGGTTAGACATTGTTAGTGTTTTTTTCTTCCAAAAAAATAAAATACAACAGAATCAATCTCATTGAACTACTGTTTTTGTTCTCCTTACAACGTGTACATACATATAATGACATACATTCAAAAGACTCAAGATTTTACTACAAGTATAATGCTTAAAAGCCCAAAAAATCACAGGTCTTGTGCCTGCTTGTCTATTCTTGTTAGAATCTAACCTTACTTAGATGAAGGCTCAACTTCTCGTTTCGGGCAATTACGTGTGCGAACCGATGCAGGTTCCTTTTCAGAAGAAACACAAAATTCATCGTCGTATCCCTCTGCTTCCAGTACAGTAAGCTGGCATCAGAGTACACAAAATGTGACCTGATACACTGAAATATGACATAACAAGTTTCATGCCATCATAACGATAATTAACTTACAACATTCCAAACACTTGTTTACCTTCTCTTGTTTGTTTTTAAGATGAAAGAAGCGATAAACTTCAGAACTATGCAACGATAAGGGATTATATGACTCAACAACAAAACAGATCAAGTTGTGGCACTCATACGCTTATAATAAACGGCAATAACAGGATCATTTCTAAGATCACCAGGATCATTTCAGTGTGACATTCCACAGCAAAGCAAAAGGTGTATATAATTATTGCTAAAGTAGAATATATTATGTGCAGCAACTAACTCTAAACTTTTCAGGCAAGGCATTTCATTCCACCAGTTTACACGTATGACTAACAATAGAAAACGAGATTAAAACATAACTGAATTGCGAGAGACTGATCATCAATTGCCACATGTAATTGTTGAATAATTCTATTAATTCCCAATGAGTACACATTTCCAACAGGTTGAACACAGTTAAGATCACAAAAGCTGAGACATTAACTTCATATACCATTCATAACTGGTACAAAAAAAAAGATCACAAACTCTGATCACTCGAATGAAGAAGGCTCCAATCCCCATTTCAGTCGGAAGCAAATTGTTCGTTTCTTTTCTGGATATTTTCCTAACAATGTCTTCCAATGCATAGGCTGCCACTTTGCAAGACCCTTTGCAAAGAGACTCACTTCCCTTAGGTCATACAAATAAGGGTTGTCTTTAGTCACATCTTGTATCAGTGTCTTGCAAAGAAGCTCTAGTAAGTCATTGTTCGCATTCTTTGCTAATCCCGTGCATGACTTAGGCAGCCATTGCTGAAATATAAGCATAGGGCGACAACTCCAAAATATACCATACAAAAGAGCAGAACAAACTGAAGATGGCGCACGCAGCGCCAGATTCTCCACTACAGGTAGATATTCGATTTCCCCTGTGTAATCGAAGCTCCTTTCCTCGCACTCAAAATCCACAGAGAGATAAATTGTTGACAAGCTTAAATTTGTCAGCAATTTATTCAAATTAAGGAACCATGAAGCACTAGGACTTTTGCATATCATAGATACTCTAGACTCCCATTGCTCTGAAGTCATTCCAAAAGACAGGCAAGGCAGCAAGCTTGAGCCAGAAAACTTGAACTTACGAATACTCGGAACATAAAAGTCTGCCTTCAAGATCATCTTCTGTGCAAAGCTTATGGACTCAAGTGAATGGCTATAAATTTGAATTTCTTTGTAGCCAAAGCAATAATGAACAGTCAAATCCTTCAAGCAAGGAAATTTAGACGAAAAGTCACTGAAAAACAGGGTACTAATTTTCACCTTCTCCAATAATAAGAACTTCAGCTTATGCAAGTCAAACAGATTGATAGGAGCATCAACACCCAATCGCACATTTCGTTTTCCAAGCTCACAAATGGGACTCAATGCAAGCATTCTCTTTTTCGTTGTCACGGTATTATATTGCAAATCATGGACTCTAGTAAAACACTTACATTCAGGCAAAACCAATTTTTCAATCAAAGGGCATTTTGAGAGCACTCCCCATATCATATCACCTTCTAAACACACTTCGCGTAAAACAAGGGATTTAAGCTTCGAACAATTCACTTTCACATCCTCAATTTTGCAACCAGATACAGATAATCTGAGAAGGTTTTCTGATCCAAGCACCTCATGTGGTAAAGCAAATGTCACAGTTGCAGGAGAGATTTCAAAATTAAGATCAGTAACACCTACTTTAATGGCTTTCCCGATTAATTCATTAGCAAGAGGATAACCATCTCTTTCATACCCCCTCATCCATAGCTTCAATCTTTCAATATTTAGGTTCAAATCCTTGTACCTTTGTAGAGTCTTCTTCGAGAATTTCGAAAACGCATCGTCATCGCCGCCATATTTGAAGTCGCGTTGATCGAAATCGAGGTTGGGCCGAGTTAACCAGGCGCGGTACCAGGATTTGGAGAGGATAGTTGTTTGAGCAGCTTGTTTTCCAGAGAGAAAGGACTGTATGTGCTGAATGATGGGTTCAGGTAACTGCGATTCGGCTTCAACGCGTTTCTCCATGGAAAAGTGAAACCCTAGAAATGGAGTTTGGATTGGGGATTGGAATAGAATATGTATAGACTGAGTGACGCTTGGGGAAATGAAATCCTAACCTCGCTTAAAGTGTGATGGTGGCGGGAAATATACTAATGGTATTTTTATATTTTTTGAAAAACCATCAAGATTTTTTTTTTTTTTTTTTTTTTTAGGAAAGAAGGACTGTGTTTGGATGGGTTTGTACCCGTTGAAGGATCCCCAAACCCATTCATTTATTTGTTACATGGGTTTGTATCCAAATCCTTAGCAAACCAGTTGCTTATGCTTTAAAGTTTATTCTCTCTCCTCTAACAAATGAAAGGACAGCCGTCTGCCATACTCACTATCTCTCTTTCTTTCTCTGAAACTCCCTCTCACATTAGGATGGCGATCTGGTGCATTAGCCAAATAACTGCACCTTGTCCAGTAAAATAAGCACACCACTTTTTTAGTTTTTGGCTTCTCATTTTTTAGTTTTTCCTTTTATTTTTCAGTCTTAAACATTCTTTTTATTTATGTTCTGTCTAATAATTAAAATTACGTTCATTTATTTTTTCTTTTTATCTTTTAATCTTTTTCAACAAAAAATATTTTTAATAAAAAGCACATTATTGAGGCAAAAATTAATCATATACTGAAGGGATAAAAAAAACACACCCTCCGTCCTATAAAAATGTCATGTATCAGAATTTTTTTATTCCAAAATAAATGTAATGTTTCAAAAATCAATGCTTTATTTTACTAGTTCAAAAATCGGTGTAGGTGCTAGGTGGCCGTCAACCGATTACCCTTGGGCGATTTTGGCATTAATCGCCACCTCGGCGGGCTGGGCGGGCGCCCAAGCGGGCTAGGCGGCTGTTTTTTCTTTTTCTTTTTTTTTTAATATCCGAAATGACGCCGTTTAAGATTATATGCGTGCTTGTATCAATTTTATATTTGGTTTATATTTTATATATAATATTTTGGTTTATATTTGATATTTTATATATGAAAGATTAAGATATGTATATATATATATACAAAATATATATAAAAAAAAAAGAATTTTAGGCTGCAGTAAACCGTCCGCCTATTAATTTTCTTCTTCTGCAACTTTGCTGTCAATAATTTTAAAAGACAAGGAAAAAAATAACTAGACATAATCCTAATTCTTAAATAAGAAAGTAACAGACAAAAATAAAAAAGAAATAGAAGACTAGAAAATTTGAAAATAAAAAAAAAATTAAAGAAATGAGAAAAGTCAAACTAAATTGGTGTGCTGCATTGCATATGAAAAAGGGGGGGGGGGGGGACGTTGAAGGGAACAGGGAAGAAGAAGGAAAAAAAAAGTGGGAGAAAAGGAATGAAGAGTAGTGGAATTGGTAGGGTGAACAGAGAGAATGGAAAAAAAAAGAGACGTTTTGCCTATTAATTAGGAAAGAGAAAAAAAGGAAGAGAGTATGGGCATGTTTAGAAAATGGTGTAGAACTGTAAATTTTTATGGAAATTGGGCATGTTTAGAAAATGGTGTAGAACTGTATATTTTTATGGAAATTTTCAACAAAGAACAGTAATTTTTAATAAAAAATGGGTTTTCATTTTTTTTTCAACAAAGAGCAGTATTTTTTTTTTCTGAAAGTTATATTTTAAGTTGCGTAAATAATTTTTTTCCGAAAATTATCTATTTATAAATTTTAGTATATATTTAAATTTGTCCAAAATGAAATAATAAAACAAACAACAAAACATCCCCATCAATTCCAAAACACATCATCAATCAATTACAATTCTCAATACTACTTTAATCATTATATAATTATTATTTAACAACCTCTTACAAAAATCACTTCACCTTTTACAATTAAATATTATTTTCCCAACTCACAAATTCTTTCTCAACTACCCAAACAAACACACCATTTTATCTTCCTCAACTACTTTTCTCAGCATCTTTTTCTCAGTCAACAGTGTCTCAGCGGCCTTCAGTCCCTAGCAAACACAACCAAGGTTTAGTAACATAAGAGTACGTAGATAGCTGTTAAAATGAGCTTTAGCATGTGGGCTGGCCCGCCTCGCCTCGTATAATAGGTGGGTTGGGTCGAGGTTTTAGTGGCCCGCAATTTTTACAGCACGCCCCGCCCCGTTAAATGGTGGGTTTTGGCTTGCCCCACCCACCCAGCCCTCTAATGGCTCTATATGTTATCTTATAGAGTTTATACTATAAATTTATGTTTTGATGAATGTCGAAAAATGGAAGAACTTTGGAATCTATTTCGATTTGTATTATTGGAAAATGATGAATAAGATTATGAGTTGACCAATTGTTAAATTAGTTAATAAATAGATTTTTTTTTTAAAATTAATTATAGTTGATCTTCTTAGTGATATATATAAGACATAGTAGTGTTACTATGCATATACGTGCTACGCATCCATGTTTTATTTACCTTTTCGATATTATAATGTATGTGTCTTGTTGTAGACTTGCAGGCTCTATTTTATATTTGGTAGACGTTGATACTATTTTGATATGTACCGGTTGATGAATGATGAATTATATTATGACTTTTCTTATTGTCGACTTTGTTAATAATTTTTTTTATAATTTAGTTATAGTTCTTACATTATTTAGATAATTAATTTTAATTCACGATTTCAAAAGAAATATACTTATCATTCACAATTTCTAAAAATATATATACATATATGCATTAATGCATATAAGTAAATGTAGATTGGTCCGCTCCAACCTATAGCTTGTGGTAGACTGGGCTAAGATTCTAGTAGCCTGCTTTTTTTATGGCCCGTCCCTAGCCGGCCCACCAAATGGTGGGTTTTGCACCGCCCCTCCCCCGCCCCGCCCCACCAGCCTCTGATAGCTATATATGTAGATTTATGAAAACAGGCTAGGTCATTTTTTCACTACCTAATTTTATTGAGTGAATACGTGCTCGTGTAATGACTAATGATTAATAATAATAATAATAACTCTAATATAAATGTCCTAATATAATATATACTTAGGCAATTACTATTTCGGATATTTGGTATTGATGTTACACATAAAATGTAGTGTCTCAATTGATAACTCTATCAAGACACATACTCTCTCCATCTTAAAATAATAATTATTTTAAAATTTTTATACAAATTAAGAAATTTTATCACAATGGTTCGTATGTCCTTATTTAAGTTTATTTTTTTGTAATTTTTTTTTTTAAGTTTTGTCTTTTTCTATCTTATTAACAATATTTTTCCAAGACTCATCATTTATAACATGATCAATTTTGGAAGATTAATAGAAATTATATCTTGAATGCCTAAAACGACAATAATTTTGGATCAAAATTCATATGCTAAAATGAATATGGAATTGACATTATACGCAACACAAGCACCCAAAGAGTTACTTCTTAAACGATGAGGTCATGGCTTGACCTGGTTAGTACCCAGCCGGGCTCTGACCGCGTGCCTGTTGAAGAATGAGCCTTGTGGTTACTTCAGCGCCTGGTGCCTAGCACTGCCAGAGTAGTATCTCACTAATGGCTCGGGGCCCTGAAGGTATTAATTTCCTGAAGGAAAAAAAAACGTCGCATATTCCTCCATTTCTTATAAAAGATATTCAAAGAGTGCGTAATAGCGAAACCGGCCATATTATATTTAACCCACCCTTGCATGAATTGCTAAAGATCCAATAAGTCCAACATTGATTTCCTCTGATGTGTTAATAGGTAACATTTTTTTATTTTCAAGACTCATTTAATCAAATATTTAAACTTGAGGTCCTGTATTCGATGTGTCATTGTATTGCCATAGAATTCTAGGTAGGAATGTTATTGTAAATAATAGTCATATGCTTTGCTTTAGATGGTTGATTTTTATGACATAAAAAATGGCGTTGTTCCAATTTTATCTCTTCCCAGTATTCTCAAAGTCAATGAATTTTGACTGTGTGTGTATTATTTTTCTTCCCGTATCCAAAGAGGGGTTATGGTTTCGAGTAGGAATGTGGAATATACTTTAAAGTAAGAAAACTAAATAATAAATTCCTCCTCAGAATTCAGCGTCACGTCACTTAAAACCCCCAATTTTAGCCGGCACGTGATGCGCACATGACACTTTCCGGTAAAAATTTGAATTTTGGGATCAAAAGCGTACAATTTAAATAATTACGGGACGGAATTAAAAAAGTAGAAAAAATTGGAATATTTCGCGGATGAGGGTATAGTTATGGGACGTATTATGATTTTTTCTCAATTTTTTACGAGGAGATAAATGAGGTAAAAAATTTCAACCATATTGTTTTACGATGACCAATCATATTCTAATGATGACCAACCATCACTTGCTGATCCTTTTCATGGCTTTTTACGATGAAATTCATTATATTCATACAATGATTATGGTTGCTCTTAGAGGGTGTTTGGCTAAGCTTATAAGCTCCTCAAAACTTCTTATAAGATGTTTGAGAGCTTATAAGCTCTTGCAATGTGTTTGGCAAAATAAGATGTTAAACAAATTATAAGATGTAAAAATAAGCTCCTAGAGCTTATAAGCTCCAAAAAAAATAAGTTGGTCTAGTCCATCTTATTTTTT
>JAUEKW010146277.1:0-10380 GCA_032274785.1 Ajuga reptans
ATCGTGGGTAATTATTATTGTTCTTCTACGCTTATACCTGCATCATTAATTAGAAGCAAGTTGGAGAAATGATGGAGTTAACCTGCCAAATCCCAAATGACAAGAAATATAGATAAAAAAAGTGGTGAGGGATTACTGCAGTAGTGACCCAGATCGTGTCACATTACTCTCTAGATTTAGAATTTAAGTTCGGGGTGAACAGGTCCCTTGCTAGTATTCTGGATGGTCCCTTGCTAAGATGTAGGAAGCGTGAAAATGATTGCACAATTCGACCTATTGTAGCAAGGATGTAGGAAGCGTGAAAATGATTGCACAATTCGACCTATTGAGGGGGTACATGTAATATAGATGAGATTTTTTTTTTGAAGTTAGTACGGTGAAAAGTTGGCATTTATAAGTTTATCGGAGTCATTTAGTAGAGTCTATTAATACATTTTGTGAGAAACTACTTAGTGTATGCCGAAGGAACGAAATGGATCATCAGCTTAGCTTAAGTGTGATAGTAGAAAAGTTGAGAAGTAACGCAGTTGAGAAATCCTGATCGACGTATGCAATGAGTACGAAAATATTATTAAGACAAACATTCGATCTTATTGTATTTCTATTTGATTCACATGTATCTTATGAGATGATAAAAAAAATTTGCAATAAAGATTTGGGTATTCTCACCTAGTGTTGTTAGCCCAAAGAAGCATTAAAATGCCAACAACAATATATGCAGAATCTTGCTTTGAAGATAAATGTCAAAGCTGGGGGAGAGTAAATTCGTCTTGGAGAATGCAATACGTAGAGAAATATTTTTCTTGACTGATTGTTGCATTATTGTCTTTGGCGCATCAATCAATCTCTTATCCAGAAGATGACTATCGTCAAGCGGTAGTTGAGATATTGGCTTCTATAGACTAGCTCGGAGGTTCCAAATACAGAAACAAGATATTGGCTTCTGTAGACTAGCTCGGAGGTTCCAAATACATAAACAACATTTCCATACAGGCTTGTGAGAAAAGATAAATTGGGGGAAAAATCTTCTTTCTATTAAAAATATTAAATCAACCATCTATGTAAAAGTTTTCTCTATATACTAATAGTTAAGCCATAGAATCCGAATAACAATAAATTACTACATAATAAATAAACAAATTAAAATAAATATTCTAAACGTTACACTAATTATATATATCTTATCAAATAAAAGATACATTCAAATCATATCTATTAATATATCTTATCAAATAAAAGATACATTCAAATCATATCTATATCTTCACCACTAACGGATACAGGCAGAAGGATGACAAATAACAATTATTGGCGTTTATCTTTCTATTTGATAGGATATCTTTAATCTGTTAGAGTTTATCTTTTACAATATTTCTTTTGATTTGTTTCGTATGGTCCAAATAACAATTTCTTTTGATTTGTTTCGTATGGTCCAAATAACAATTATTGGCGTTTATCTTTCTATTTGATAGGATATCTTAGAGTTTATCTTTTACAATATTTCTTTTGATTTGTTTCGTATGGTCCAAGTAATATTTGATAGTTAAAATAGGGATCTTGTACATTGTATGGTCCAAGTAATATTTGATAGTTAAAATAGGGATCTTGTACATTGCATTAGATGGTTGATCTGATATATTGATTAAAGAAAATAAGTTTTGTTCCTAGTTTATGTCTTTTTTTAAGTATTCTCATAATCAACGAATTTAGATCGTGGGTAATTATTATTGTTCTTATACGCTTATACCTGCATCATTAATTAGAAGCAAGTTGGAGAAATGCTGGAGTTAACCTGCAAAATCCCAGAGGACGAGAAAATGAGATATAAAACGAGAAAATGAGATAAAAAAGTTGGTGAGGGATTATTTGTTGGTTTCCGACTACATGAATTTAAGGATATTAATCCAACCCGTCTTTGTACACTATTGCTTGAGATGAGGTAGGCCTTCCTAGGACGAATCATCTTCAAAAAAAGGAGAATGGTGTAGACAAATATGAATTATATTTTTCTTTTATAGGAGATATATTTAATTTGATAGAGTTTCTCTTTTACAATATTTCTTTTGATTTGTTTTCTATTTTAGATTAAGATTAGTTTCTTAGGGCCCAAATAATTTTACTAGTATAAATAGGAATCTTCTATATTATATTAGATGGTTAATTTAATATATTTATAATAAAAACGGATTAATTTTATTCCCAGCTATGTCTCTTTTAGAGTTCTTAGAATCAAATTAAATAGACGGTGCATATTCTGCCTGCATCACCTTTAAAAAATATAAAAATAAAAGGGGGTCTAACATATTTTAGCTTTTAGGCTTAAAAAAACCACAAATGCAATTGCCTAAATTACCGTCATCTGAAGAACAATGCAATTTGGTCATCGCCAGATTATAAACAAAAAAAAAGGAAAAAAAAAACATAAATATGGGTGCTTCATCATCAGTCACAGAACAATCCATCCACGAATTCAATGCCAAGGTTCCCTTTTGTCCTGATCTATTTTCTGATACTTGTATCTATAATGTTTGTATCAATTGTCTGGTTTTGATATGATAATGTTGATCAGGATGGTAATGGTGATATTGTCAACCTCGATATATATAAAGGGAAGGTCTTGCTTGTTGTAAATGTTGCTTCTAAATGGTACGTTTGCCCTCTTCTTTTTTTTTTGGGAATTTCATGTGTTTTGGGTGCATTTTTAATGATTATTATGTTGTTGATTGGCTGAAACAGTATGTTCACAAACTCGAATTACACACAGTTGAGTGAGCTTTATTCTCAATACAAGGATATGGGTCAGTGGTCTTTACCTTTGTTTCTTTTGACATTACCTGATGTTTGAATGACCAAATTCCCACGTTGACTTGGTGACATGTTAATGTGCCCACCTGTGAAATCTCGAGATAACATCCTTAGATTCTTTATAAGAAAACTAACTCATATGCTATGCGATTTTGAGACATCACAGTTGTGCATGTTAACATGTGCCGCCGGCAAGTGCCCCTTGTTGTGTGGCTTTTGTTCTATTTAGGCATATTTGCGGAAGTCTGCAGCTATCTACTTATGTTTGTGTGTGCTTTGGTTTTTTTTTGTTGATAATTGAGATTTAGCAATGAAGTTGTGATAATATTGCATACAGGTTTCGAAATATTGGCCTTTCCATGCAATCAGTTCTTTAAACAAGAGCCCGAGTCGAGCAAAAAAACTGAAGAATTTGCATGTACAAGATTCAAGGCTGAGTATCCCATCTTTCAAAAGGTAACACTAACATCTCTTCCCATTCTTCCAATGATTCCTAATGATTTTTCTTTGATAGCATTTGACATGATGGATCGTGCTTCTGTTGTTACCAGAAAGTATGTCTGATTCCTTGGATTGTTAAAAATTTGCAGTTTAATTTTACTATTAGTCGGACTTCTGTACTAGGAACTTGATGAAGTAGATGAGAAAGCATAATTCAACCACAAGAGGATGTTTTTAAGTCAATAAATTTACATTGTTAATAGAAGTACGTTATTATAATTCGTTAGGATCCTGCACCGGTACAACTTTGTCCGTACCATGCTGCTTACACATTCTTTATGAATAGCCTTTTCAGGGTGATACTACATTCTTGTGAAGTTTTGTTCGTTATGATAAAGTAATAATATTAAGTTGATAGAACTATTACAATTGTTTGTACTATAAGGTGAAAGTGAATGGACCAGATACAGCACCAGTTTATAAGTTCCTTAAATCAAGCAAAAGAGGCATTTGTGGGTCCGACATTAAATGGAACTTCACTAAGTTTCTTATCGACAAGAATGGACACGTACTCAAACGTTATGGAACAGCCACCTCGCCATTGGCAATCGAGGTCTCTCTCTCTCTCTCTCTCACACACACGTACACTACACGCCTAACTATGTTGATTCACATTTTGTACTGCAGAGTGATATCAGGAAGGCTTTGGCAGAAACTTGAAAGATTTGTAATCGGTTTAGATGTTAACCACAAACCTCATATGGTTGGTTGTATTTTCTTTAGCCAATTTTGCAGAATATTCCAAAAGATACCGTCTAACGTATATCCTAGTCCCATTTTGCACATTTATTTCAGCGTATTGTTAAATATGATGCATGTTTATCCATTTCATTAGTTACAATATTACTTGATATTGTATATGATTACATGTTAGATATCAGTGTCACCAGCCCGCTCAGGGGCGAAGTTAAGTTTGGAGGGGCTCATTACATAAAATAATAGAAAATCTCCAAACGAGCCAAACTAATTGGGCCATTCCATTTTATCCAAATTTTCTATCTCGAAAGAAAAAAAAATAACATAATATTACCATCCCAACATTTTAATATAGTTTTTTTGTATCAATTTTAAAAATAACCAAAATTTGATATGTACGTAGATCCATAGCGTGCACATCCCGCCGTATACACCATATGTGCTCAAACAGATGTGTGTAACTTATACCAGTCTAGTTGCATCTAAGGATGGGAGTTCAATTAGAAGGGCATGTTTGAGGGGAAAAGTCCACCTATGTAATAACAATAAGGCAAAGAAATACAAATTCCAGTGGAAGATTCTCTAGTACCTAAGGAGTGAGTAATAATAATTCCAAAGTATAAAATTTCACGAGTAAATAACCTCATTAACGAGAGGATTCTACAAATTATATATGAACATTTATTACATAAAATTAGGCAATATTCCCAGCGTTTCAAAATTCAAGTCCATAGTATTCCAACAGCCCATTGTAAACAAACTTGTGGAAACAAAAAAACCCAAATTCTAGATGGAAACAAAATCAGGAATAACAATCCATCAGAACTGGAAGAGATTATTACATGACGATGTAAATTCGCCAAACTCTCTTGTCAACCTATACACGCATGTATTCAAGAATACATTTCACGATCATCAAATAGTTCCCATCCATCGTCAGCAAGTGCCTTGCGGTCATCATTTCTAGCTACTTCCTCCTGTCCAAATGACTGCACGGTAGAAGAGGAAAGCGTACCTCTCTCCTTTTGAGCATCCGATGAATTAGGCAGTGCCTCCACTTGACTCTTGGACGATGAAGTAGAGGAAGCTAAGATGCAACTGGTCTGGCTGGATGAGAGTGATCTGCTAAACGGGACATGGTCGTCAAACTTCTCCTTAAGCAGCCTCACATCTTGACATATAACTGCTATTTCTCCTCTGCAAAATCAGGCGAAAGAAGAGAAAAATGTGCTCGTCAGCTGGGCATGACACCAAAATCCAATAACTAATGGGTTAGTTCATACCAAACCTTCATCTCAAAGACACAAATTTCAGAGGTAGCAACAAAAGCACGTTGCTATTGTAAGATCATAAAATCTACAGAAACCATGCTTTTAATGTAAAAATGGCAGATGAGGACGAAAGAAAAATGCCCCAATCAAAATGCAACCAAATGGTTTGGTAAGCCGGAAAATAGCTCTACTAATGTACCTAGGGAAATACCCACCAGCACACATAATGCACTTCCAGAGAGGAAATCATAGTGACCAAAGAAAATGAAATAAAGTCTAACAAGAATAAGCATTTATTGAACTTACTGCAACATATCAACAACGCGACCTCGATCCACAAGAAATTCCCGCAACTGCAACACAAAACGAACACCATAATTAGTACAGAAAAAGTAGCTTTAGCAGTCACATATGAGGGGGCAAAAGAGCTCGGTGACAAAACATCATTGATAAACAAATTAATATTATCACAAATACAGTCCTTCCCAAATGAATTAACATTATCTAGTACAATAAAGAAATCAGCCAACTGACACACTCTACCTTGGCATTATCTTCAGCCTGTTGTTTCAGGATTTTTGACTCTTGCACCACTTTCTCCATAATAAATTCCTGTTCTGCAAGGGCTTTCATTGCAGCCTTCTCCTTCTCTATTTTTTCTTGCAAAGCATATTTTATTTCATTGTGAGCTTCACCTAATCGCACCTCCAAAGTTTGTCGCATCTGCAAGAAATATTCAAGTTCAAGAAAACCATTGAAAACCTTTCATGATTTAAGAAATGGTTCGTCACAACCACATTGACACATGTACAGAACAGGTTGGCTCGATCGGCTAGAACTTGGCTGAGCTCAAATTAACATTATCATCGAATTCCACTCCTAGATAAATTTGCTTCACATACAAACAAGACACACACAACGAATCCTCAAGAACTTTAAGAAGGCAAACATCCAAAAATGGCCTGACGGGGGGAAGGGGGGTGTGGTTCAGCTTGAAAAACAAATTCCGACAAGTAAAATAAATAGTGTTCATTGCTGTAAGATAAAGAATGAAGTATTGAAATTGTCAAAACTCAAAATACTACACGATCTCCAGTTAAGCACAAGCACGACTAAGATAAGTCAGAAACAATGACAAGCAATCATCACCAAACTAGCTTCTTTCGTTTGGGGTGGGGAGTGTGGTGGAGGTAGGCAAGGTATGATTTCTCATGCTATAGTATTGCAACATCTTTTCATTAGATCGGGACTCACCAATTAAAAAAGACAGGATCAAGATCAACTGAAGAATAACCAGCAACAAATCAGAATATGATGTAGTCAATACTGCATTGCATGCCTACTTGATGACTTATAACCAATAATGTGCTGTAAGTGTGTGAGTCAAAAATAAAGTCAGGGTGAATATCAACTGAAGAATAACACAGCAAATTGGAGTATGATGAAGCCAGATAGGGTGTTACATGCCCAGTTGATTACATATAAATAACCACAATGTGCTGCAAGCCATAGTATACCAGTGATACTAATTAATACTATAAAAGGACTAATGCTGAAATAACCTCATCAAGAACGGCCAGAGATTTGTCTCTTTCATCTGACAAGGAGACCACACGCGACTGAAGCTCTCGTAACTCTGTTGCTAGGATGGCCTTCTCACCATACACTTCCCCAGCATGCTGAGAGAGGAAAGATAATGACACAGTAAGCATGTTGTTTTAAAAGAAAATGAAGTGCTCTAGATCATCTTTCTGTAATGCTACAATATCAGAACTAGGAATACAACCATTGCATTTGCTTCCTTCGCCTGTTGCACCATTTGTGTAAGCTCTTCAGACTTAACCAATAAATCTGTACCACCCATAGCAGCTTCCACTTTGGCTTGGGCTGCAGCTTGCTCTTTAAGCTCCACTTCCTTCATCAAGCCGATAACAGACTGCATAGAGGAAAACAATGTTTTCTGCACCATTTTGATAACCATCAGAAAATCAATTAAAAAACCAAGCACACAATCATTTGAGATACAGTATGTTAAAGCAAGCTGTAAAACCTATTACGGGGTAAAGGATGTTAAGTTGTGTATATATAAAAATAAATGAACAAACAAACACACACACACGCATATATATGTATCAAGAATTCTTTTCCTGTTTTCTTTTTGTTTTTTGGATTAAGGACATCAAATTATTCTTCTTTGGTTGGACTTCAGAACTTATGTTACCATCTACTGACAAAAGCCACCTTCAACCTTAAACCTTTCCAAGTCTAAGAGAACATTTGGATGAAGTCAAGCTTCAAGGAGAATCAGCCTGTTGATGACATCTATATATCAACAAATTGACGAGCACATTTTTGGGGAGTTGTTGGGATATCAGTAAATCCAAATAATATCAGATTGTAGAGATAGCTCTTGGAGATCAGGGGAAAAGAACATATAAACATCAAATTACGGGGAAAAAAGATACAAAATTTGCAACAGTGATTTTAGGTTAAGCCATCTAAGAGCGAGCCAACATGGATTGACATTTGTATCATATTTTTTCACATATCACATTACGAAATCATGGTTAAGAGTTTGATACTACTGATACCTTATTATTTCTTGCATCAGCAATAATCTCTTCGAGAACATCAATTATATTGATTTGGGTAGACTGAGATATAGAGGTATTCATGGTGAACTCATCTTCAGAGTGAACAGTGTTACTGGAAGTTTCCATCTTCGAAGCTGTATTATTTGCAAAACTTACATCTGATTCCTCTAAACCACTTCCACACATGTTCTGCAACAATGGAGAAGTATGAACCACAGAATTGTTGCTTTCTCCATAGAACTTATCCTGATCACTTTCTTTCTCAGTAGCAGAGTCATATTCAGTCTCTAAACGGTTGCGGTCAACCCTTAGATAGAGATTTATATTCTGATTAATTCCGGTATCCTTACCATGTGAGGTTTCCAATGTATGATAAGTAACATCATCAGACGTAGCTTTGATACTGCTTTCCAGATATTTATCATCAGAAATTGTTTCACCTTTATTGATGTCCCCAGATACCTCAATTCGATGAGCATCCACCCTATCTGTATCCATCAACTGATCAGCTTCCCCATGAGAGTGAACATCATTTTTTGTTTTCATGCTATTTCCAAGAATATCTCCAGACGAAGTAAATTCACAATTATCACCCTCTCCTTCTCCTCCACTATGAGAAATAATCTTAATGTTCATTTGCCTGCTATCACCAAGAATATTTCCAGGCAAAGTCAATTCAGCAGTATTACCCTCACCATTATCATGTCCATCATATGTATCACAGAACGGTTCAGTTTGCCCATCATTAGCATCATGGGATGACTGCTGATTTCCTACATTCATAATTTTATCAGTTTGTCCATCATCCGAACCCACCTTCAAAGATGTGCCATCCACAGTTTGAGCAGCGGAAATAGGACCTGCAGAAACAAGAAATAGAACCTCAGTTACAGATAACATCCAACATCAGCAAGTATTCAACGGGTAAAACTCAACAAGTGTGCATGCGATCATCATAATAAAGCACAAAAATAAACAAATAAATAAATTGAGCATTATAAATTATTATCAGAGGATGTCACCTTCTGATGATTCTCCAATAGAATCTCTACCCGTCGAAGGTGTTCGTCCAGAACGTTCTGTAAAGAAAGGTATGATCTCTCCAAGAACAATCTCAACAGCTGCATCAACGTCCTTGTTATGCTCAATAGCAACGGCTCTAAGAACTCGAGCATCAATCTGTTACCAAAAATAAGCAACCGGGAAACAAAATATTTTCTCTCACAAATTACAATTAGACAATCAATTTTCAAGAAGTCATCAAGAGTCACAAAAGAAACATCAGAATTCATATAACCTAAAATCCAGAAAATACCAGCCAACATCTATTATGACTAACAACGTTCAAAACTCAAAGCACCCGAAATTACCTGCGGGAAGACTTCCTGCAATGCCTTGTAAACTTTACTGAATCCCATCTCAAATAGTATATATCAACTCTGCAAAAATCCCAAGACTAGAAGTTTACACGAGATAATGAATTTTCGAATTCCATTTATCATCAATTCAGTACAACATGCATCCAAATACAAATATACAGAACAGGTATAAATCCCAAAACCCTAATCCCCATAAAAAAATTACTCACTAAAACAAATCGACGGCACGAAACAAATTTTAAAAAGAGAAATAAGTCATTCCGTTAATCGCAGAAATAATAGCTACAAGTTTTCGTCTTCTCACTATGAAATTAAACGCTGAATTGAATTAATAAATAGTTTATTCTCCTTACAAACAAGAAACAGTAAATTGAGAGCAATTCCTATGCCGATGACGCAAAACAAAACGAAATGATAATCGAAATCGAAATTAAGATTGAAAACTGCAGAAATATGAACAAAACAATATGGAATTTACATAATATGTACCGAGTTTATTTGTGAGAGCGGATCAGTTCTATGAGCCGCTACAAATTCCGATTTTATTAAATGTAAATGTGTATACGCGTGTGTGTCGGCGTTTGTAAACGAATTGTGAATACCAGAAATTGTACGTAGTAATCCTTGAGAGAGACAGGTTTGCGCTGAGTTGGTTGTACCTTCTCTAGAATATAGTGAGAGTAGTTTGATAGGAGAGTACAAGATGGTGAAGCAGACGATTGTGTACTGTAGTTGATAAGGAGGCTTATGGCGCTAAGCAATTGGGTAATATTGTCATTACACACGAGAATGCGGATAATTACTGGACTGGACCGTGAGGATACTTATGGCGCTAAGGAACCGAGTATTTTCGTCATTTCATTCGTTAAGGATGACTTGACTTCTAACTTCGTTTTTAAAATTGCGAGTTTGCTAATAAGGACAATAAATGAGAATGCCGACTTAAAATGAGACCGACCCCTTAAAAATAATTGTTGTAGAAAAAATATAAAAGTAAAGAAGAAAGAGAGAATGCGGAAATAGGCGTGAAAGCAGCATCTTATTATTCCATAGAAGGTCCCTTTATATAGATACAATCTAGGGTTTAAGAATACATGAAATAAAGTGAAATGCCTAAATTGCCCCTCATCAGTT
>JAUEKW010146288.1:0-10379 GCA_032274785.1 Ajuga reptans
TATTGAAATAAGATCTCCTTATCGTGACATCTAATTATCACGTAATTAGCTTTAAGCCAGTCCATACCCAAGATTACATCGAAGTCTGTCATACCGATATCGTGCAAATCAGCTTGCGGCTTTCTATTATCCAAACTTATTTCTACTCCTTTACATAACTGGTTAGTCCGAATAATTCTTCCTGATGGGATACTAACATCAAGAACATGGCTATCTACTTTACCACTTATATCCTTAACTCTCTCAAACAACTTAGCAGAAATAAAGGAGTGGGTAGCTCCAGTATCGAAAAGTACAATTACAGGTTTATTAAATATAGATAACATACCTGCCATAGTTACTGGTTCCTGAATAGCGTCTTGTCGGGTTAAGGCAAAAACACGAGCTGGTCCTGGATTTTACCTTCCAGGATTACTATTCTTCCTTCCTTGATTTCCTGTCCTTTGTTCTTGGTGTGTTGGACAATTATATTGTTCGTGACCCAGCTTCTTACAATGATAATACATGCATGTTCCCATCAGACATTCTCCGAAGTGATTTCTTCCGCACCTAGGACAACGCAGCACTCCTCCTACTGCACTCGGTCCCGCATTATGTCCAATCTTAACCTGTTTATTCCGATTATTATTATTATTACTATTATTACCCTTATACTTGATTGGAGCCTCCCACCTTCTACTCCCACTTGTCTCAGTAACCCTTTGGTTGTCTCCATCTAGCCTCAAATGAGAAGCAACTACTTGAGCCCTTTCGACTACTTGTGCGTACGTCATAACTCCCTGGGAGCACAGAATTCCACTAATGTCGAGTCGTAGCCCCATCTCAAAACGCCTTGCCTTCTGGATATCCGTAGTCACCATATGAGGGGCATGTCTGGACAGCTGATTGAATCTCATTTCGTATTCCATTACCGTCATATTACCTTGTCGAAGATAAAGAAATTCCATTTCCTTCTTATCGCGGTAGTGTTGAGGCAGATATTTCTGCATCACAACTTTCTTGAATTCCTCCCATGTCATGGCTTCCTTTTGTTCTTGTGTTTTGATACGGCAGAACGATTCCCACCAAAAGTTTGTGTCTTCCGTAAGTTGGAATACTGCACAAGATATTTTTTGTGTATCTGTGCATGCGATATGGGTAAATAGTTGCTCCAGTGCTCGTATCCAAACTTCAGCTTCTGCAGGGTCTTATTTTCCGTTAAATGTCGGTGGGTGAAAATACCTAAACTATTGCACAACTTCTCGAGTCTCATCTCCTGCTGTTTGTATGGATTGCGCTCGTTCTTCCATAAAGTGATGAGCAAGGCCTCAGAGTATGGTTACAAAATCATCTTCAGGCTCCACTTGGTTAGTTGCTGGGACGAGTTGGTCAGTAGTAGTTATCTGACCTCGGCGTGGACGTCCTCTACCTCGTTGTGACATTATCTATTTTGAAATAATAAATAATTATTTATGTTTAATAATAGTTCAACACAAAGTATATACTTATTAATCAAGTGCTGAATATCGTCAATTGGCAAAATCATTATTTCATATATATTAGATATATCACATACATACACACCAAGTAGCGAGTACGAGCAAGTTACTTATACAAAGGTGGACCTATCAAGCCTACGGCACATACATATTATGTGTACCCTAGTACTGGGCAAAAACAAAGTTCCATATCTATATTGGAACAAGCCGTATACTATTTACAACCAAAAATGGTTGATAGGTCATTGTCTAGCTACATCTAGTCTACTACAGGGGTGATGGCCTTGCCCTACTCGGTAATATCAGATGTTCCCTCGTCAACGATCTCTCCTTCCTCTAAAACTTCATCCACTGGGCCAACTCCTCCGTTCGGATCTTCTTCCTCTGGATCTTTCTCTTCTGGATCCTCTTCTATCGGTACAACGACTATCATTGGTTCTACTTCAGGTGGCATTGAAGCAAAGACATAGAGCCACTCACAGAACAATTCAGCGGTAAACTCTCGATAGTTTACATAGTGGGTTAAGCCATGAACTTCAACCCTCTCTACGTATATTTGTGTAGCATGGGTCCTCTAACTTTCTGGCGCTAAAAGCTTCAGCATTGTCCAAGTGATATCCCAAACGTTGTGCCTCCCTCGTTAGGATCTCCACCTCAGCTATATGCACGCCGACATCATCCTCTTTAGAACATAAATTTTCTCTACATCGCCGAACTCGCCAAGCATATAACTGGTCAATCATGTTCATCTGTGTATAGCATCATATCAATACAGGGATCTATGTACAACTTAGATAATAGGGACTGGAGAACATAATTCTAATTGTAAAATAACTTAGGCAATCTATCTTCTCATTATCCTTACCCAATGCCCCATATAATGCATGTCATAAACAAGTTCAGCTATTGCACATTGACATATAAAGGCACTCAAATGCATCACATACTGGCACGTAAAATGCAGATTATACTTTTCTCATCATCTTATATCTCTTATGCAATCGCGTAATTAGGATATTACATATCATATAGGACTTATCATGTAAGAATAATCCTAGGTGTGGGCTCCACTTTTGACTTTAAAATTACGTTTTGACTCGATGCAGTGAGCAAGTATACAGAAAGGTAGACCTTGCTCTGATACCAAATGTAACGCCCCATTTTGGAAAAATACAAAATTTAGTTTGAGATGTTATAAAATTCATAAAAGAAATAACAAATTTTAAAAGACAGCGGAATTCCAAGCCTAAAAAGAATTAGAAACAAGCCAATGTATAATCGGCAACAACCTAGAAACAACACAACATAATTTATATAAACATAGTATCCCACCTCCTATAAGTCCAAAAAGTTTAAAAACCTTAGTAAAATTACATTTTGCTCACAAATGAATTGTATAGCAAAAGACAAACTACTATTCGCACACAGACGAATAGTTCACGCGAATCCCTTATCTAATTTACAATAAGGGCTCGAGAGTTATATTTACAAGTTAAAAACCTCAAAACAGTAGCCCACACACCTAGGTTCATCCTTCCACACTTACTCCTTGACCTGAAATGTTTATGTTTGGGGTGAGTGTTTGAAAATACACACAGTGAGGAACTTCGAGATTGCATAAGTTCAAAGAAATGAATGCGAGTTCACATAGCAAGACATATCACATAGAATCTAATCCATATCATCAAGCGTGCATGATACCCCATGGATAAAATCAATGTATGTATCGTATATTCGGGTGAACCCATGAACTTGTCGTGGAAAATGCTCCAAATTGATGTGATTAGAACGCTTTCCGGGTTACAAGCGTACAACCCTTGACAGGGGTAGTATATAAGATTATCGTATCCACAAGGAGGATGGTCCGTGAGAACCGGCTTAAGTACTTTTGAGATATTTAGGCCAAAAAAAATGAGAGTGATAATTAATCTAAACAACATAAATGTAAATATAATCAAGGGAAGAACAAATCGATGGGAAGATATCCCGAAGTTCGGTTTCACATAAGCTAAAGATAGTGAACTAGCAAATACGAGATAATAGGTTATGAAGGAAGGTCATGTTCTAGATTGAAAATCTAAGTAGTCGAACAAGAGGGAAAATGTATACTAATCAAATTAAGTTGTTAATTTGACCGATTAACACACTAATCCCCACCCCAAGTGAATATTACTTTGGGCGCGAGGCCCTAAGATATTCATCTAGATTGATAATTATGATTTGTGTTCTATCGTCGTCCTATTGGCCCATTGGAGAGAACCACTACACAATCGGATAATCAATCTAAAGTGTAAGCAAATACAAAGTCATAATATCAATTCCAACAATAAACCCTACATTATCACATATTAAGCTAACATTCACAATCCTAGGGTTGGGCTACTCCCTAATCCTGGAAAATAAGATATTACTCTACCATAATCAAGCAACAACAAAGAAGCAACATCATTAAGCAAGAAAAGTAATAAAAACCAAAAATAAGAGAGAAGAGATCGAAAATGCTTAATAATTGAAGAATCCTTGTTGAGCTTCAACAAACTTGATGGGCTTCACAAATCCTTGAGCTAATATCAAGCTTCTTCACCAAAGATGGCTTCCCCCTTGAGAAGAAGAGAACCCTCTTCTACCCTAAGCTAAAATCTAAAAATAAAGCAAAGAACTAAGAAAATGAAAAGGGAGGCAATGTAAACTTGAAAGAAAACTTGTTACAAATAAAGAGAGGGGTGGGTATTTATAGAACCCCCAAAACCCTAGCTAAAATATGTAAAAATGAAGCCCTAAGTAAGGGTACAAATGTAAAATAACAAAAGCAGTGATTGGTTTAAGTTTAAGTTGAATCAAAACTTTGATTCATCACTTAGGTCATCTTCTCGAAGTTTATGGGAACAATCAGTAAGGAATTGACCTTCGACGTCTTGTACAAAGTTGTATATTTCTTTATTGGATTTTCGTAAGATTTTGAATTACTCAATTCTAATGTCAGACGGTGAAGATAAGATCAATATACGGAACTGCGATGCCCAAAATAAAAACTAGGGGTCCGCGACCCGGATACTGGACCCGGCATCCAACCCGGGGACCCGGGCTAAAAACTGGGGGACATAAGATATACCACACGGTCCACACCTCGTACCACAACTAGTACCGCAGGTGGTACCGGGGTTGGTTTTTCTCGCTCGAACTAGTACCGCATGTGGTACCGCGGTTGGGTTTTCTCGCCCACGCCACCCGGCGCTCGAGCGCCGGGTCTCCCATTGGGTGACTTCGCGTGCCACTTCTATTTTTCATCGTTTTGGCTCGTTTCTTCTTATTTTCTCATCCCAACTTCTTTACGACTTTTCTTTGGGCCTCAAAGATTTTCAATTCAGGTTAGGCCTGGGCCTAAGTACGATCCATTTTCATCTTAAAATATGTGCCGGAATGGACGGGTGTGTGGGAACGGTTCCTCTTGCACTCCGGATTTCCTAATCCTATAAAATACCACTCAAAAACACCAAAAAGTGCATCAAATCATATCAAATAGGAAAATTGACCCGAAATATACTTTTACTCGATAATGTACCTAAACGTATTAAACAAATGCAATTCTCAACAAAATAAGAACGTGGAATATGTGAGAAAAATGATCATTTCAACGTTCATCAACCCGACAATAGGGCGATGCATATTCGCCATAGGACAAGAAAAACCTAACATAGGAATGTGTTACACCTAACTTCTGGTAAATTTGGCCAGACCCATGACAAAGTATACCCGTCAATATAGGGCGGTGTATATCCGTAGATGATACACTTCATGATAGGGCGGTATGTACACCTAGCTTAAGATATAATAAATCTAACACAATTGGGCCGTCCCAACTTACAGATCTATTCCTGGCTGAGGGGGAGGTACACCCGTCAATATAGAACATGTCCTGCCTGTATAGCTTTAGCATACTATGAACACATCTTTACGCATGTAAATCACATAATACATTTCAACTTAAGTAATCATAACATACAAATATTTAAAATCATAAAAGCGTGGAAGTTACCCCACCTCAGTATGCTTGATGTGAGTGGAATGCAAGTTCCTTAGATTGTGTCTCCTCAGAAACTACAATAGTAGAAGCATTGTTTTAGTACCTTGTCTTAAATAAAGTTAATAAATATTTAATAGGACTCATTTAAGAATTTCCTAAAGTTTAGGGGGTTAATTCGGAGAGTGAGTCTTGCGTGTGGCCATGTACATTTTAACAGGAACAAATGATATTTTTGCCCAAAATAGTGATATTTTTCCGCAAAAAGGTGATACTTTAAAAATATTGATACTTTTACGAATAAAGGTGATACTTTTCCCCAAAAATGTGATACTTTAAAAATACTGATACTTTTGCAAATACAGGTGACACTTTAAAAATACTAATACAGGCGACACTTTAAAAATACTGATACTTTTGCAAATAAAGGTGATACTTTTCCCCAAAAAGGTGATACTTTAAAAATACTGAAACATGTGACACTTTAAAAATACTGATATAGGTGACACTTTAAAAATACTGATACTTTTACAAATAAAGTGATACTTTTGGTACAAAAAGTAATACTTTTCCCATCACACGGCCATCACAACTCCTATTTTATCTAACTAATTAAAGAGCCCATTATTCCTTCTAACACTAATCATAAGCTCAACCCAATTCTTAAATCTAATTAAACCTACAGTAGCAGTCCATAACCTAACTTGTCATCCCTTATTTCCTCCTCTTCACAAAACATACACACACACACTACAACTCATATACACACTAAAACTAAAACCCACATACACACATGCACACCTACACACTATTTTATAACAGCAATCACATGCACTTAATATAATTATATACACACACTCTAAATCACACACCAACCTACAAACACGCACACTCACACACTCTAAACATAACACACCACTGCCGGCGGCGACGGTGGTGATGAGCCCCTCGTCGCCGGTGACGCAACTCCAACACGGACGACTCTAACGGAGTCGGGATCGGGAGGAAGATGGAATTTCAACAAGGCTATGGGCAATTTCTAAGGTCCTTTCCCCGGTCTCTATTTTATCAAATTAAAGGCTTAAAAGACTAATTTTTCTAAAATCGATCTAATTCTTGTATTCTACAGAACGAGCACTTCAATTTGGTATATAGGTTGGGATGTTCTGATGGGTTTCGGAGTTAGTTCGATTCCAACGGTAGACTTGAGCATTGCTCCGACGTCTACTTCGGTAGTGATTTAAGGTCAGAAAATATGAATTTCTAATCTAATTGGTTGTACATCAATAATCTATACACTATAGGCTTTAATTCAGTATATTTTTATGGTGGTCGGATGGCTTAATTGCTGGAACGGTAAGTCTGAAGATGGGCTGGCGGTGTTAGGAAGAAAAGAAAAATTTATTTTACTTACTTTCTTGCAACAGACCAGCAAATGGGTTATCTCTGATAGCCTATGTACTAAATAAAAGGATTTGGTAGTGTTTGAGTCAACAATGCAGGTGTCGAATGTTTAGTTAATTTAGCAGGAAGTGTCACATTTGGGTTTGACTAGGCATAGCTACTATGCTTACTAAGCTGGGCTATATATATATATATATAACTGTAATAATAAGAGGCTGCAAAAATAATGAATGGTATTGGGCCAAAAATATGACAATTCAATTAGTCTAATAAATTTAAAATGAATTGGGATATTTGGACTACTAATTAGCCTTAAAAAAATTAGACTAGCTAAATAATATAAAATATTGAATCCAAAATTTTGGTTAAAGTAAATTAGTACGGATATATTATAGCTAAATCTCAAGTCCAAAAATTATAGCCCGAAAGTCATTAATATTATAATTATAATTTTCAAAAAAAAAAAGTCCCAAATATGATAGCTAAAAGTATTTCTCGGGTGTTACAAAGCATACGGGCATCGTGTGCACTACCCTCCCAGCCAGCATTAACGAACCTAAATATCATATCAAAGTCCACAATAGCAAGAACGTTTTAGGAAGTCGTCCCCTTGTGTGTCCTATATCTGTTTGCTTCGGATGCTGGAACAAAAGCGGGAATCAGCGTGCCATCAAGGGCCCCGGCGCAATGCTAACAAAGTTGGTAAATTTCTTTACACACCAATATTATGAATTTAAACGAATTATACATACAGAAGAGTTCAGACCCCAAAAAAATTACTGAGAGGGCCGACACCCTTAAAAATGGTTGAAAGGAATACCTCGAAGTAGGGTAAAAACGGTTATCAACCAAAATTTTATTTGAAATACGTGTGTAGTCGGGTTTTGTAATCAGCTCTGGTGCCAAACTCAAGAGAGCTCTCTTTACCTTGTGGAAGTAGCGATTGGCCGTATGGGTTGAGTGTTGTGATCTCTCTTTCTCATCACGTATTATATGAATGCATGCAAACAGTCCTTAGGAAAATCAGCACCTGCTCGACCACTCCAACCTACGTTTGAGGGCCTTCAGAGATTAACCCCCGAGCTGTTAGGTACTCAACAAGTCCGTAGAAGTAGGGTCTTGTCACACGGACTTGGTCATAAAACCTTATGTCATCCGCATTTAGTATCTCTGTCACCCATTCTTGGCCCTACAAGGTGGAGGTGTTCTTAGTCTTGGACTCGGACGATGATGGTTGGTTGTGTAGGAAATTGTAGTAAAAACATCATAGCGACTTCGTCGTCCAGATCCATATCGCCAAAGTAAAAGCCTTGTTGGACTTCTGGGTCGTCTACCTCCTCGTTTTCATCAATGTTCACATTGTACTCATCATTTTGCTCTGACCCGTCATATATCTTTTTCCTATAATCAATTCCATATCGTGAAACCACAAATGATACTCGTACAAATTATATTTAAAATGTTGATTTTTATATAACATTTATGAAGAATTGACGGGGAGTATAAATAAAGGCAAGATAAAGCATAATGACTTCAAAATACAACCAAGTAAATAAAAAAAATACAAAGCATTGTTCAACAAACCGACATCTAAACAAAGACCAAATACAACAACCAGCATAAACAGAAACAACGTCACAGTGCAATTGTTAAGTACATGCCCAAATGTATGTACGTAAAATATTAACCATTTGAATCGCACACTAACAACCCTCCAACAGAACGATCGTACTCAGTGGCCAAGACTCCTAAGCCAAGTGAGCTTCCTCTCATAAGGCCAGCTTAGGAAAACAGCCCGCATAGAATCCTCTCGTAGGGCAACGCCCCCCAGCATCTTCTGAATTTCAGTAACATCCATCGCCGCAACCTCATCAACGCACGCCCTAATTTCATCGTTCTTATCTGCCTGTCGAGGCCTTTCTGCCATGAATCTTTGAAATTGCTGATACCCCTGTATCCTTGCAGACCTCTCATCCACGCCGTCGGAGGTCGGGTACCAGAACTACCAGCTTGTGCACGGTCTCTTGCTTGTAGGAATGTCAAATGGGTGTTTTTCCTTGCAGTGAACGTCCCAGCTGACCCGCCACTGTCGACTGACATATCTCCACCAGAGGAGATGGAGGCTTCACCCGTTGCAGAGTTGTTCATCCATATCTCTCTACACTTGTCAAAGTTTAGACATTCATATGCGATTATTTGCTCGTTATAAGGATCTAACTGGATAAGAGAAGTAATCTATTAAATTAGGTTCAAAAAAAGAAAATTAGTATGGAGGGTTACTAAATAAAAATTTGAATCATAATGGGCGTACCGCGACAATTGCAGCCTTCGCCTTATCACTAATGCTTAGTTTTTCCTCATCATGGTTCCACTCCGAACCAGAGTACTGCAGGCATCTCTCATACAGATGGTAGCACTGTTTGTAATTTTTTAGTTTGTTCTGTATTTTGTCGATTGTGAACACTTTAGATCCTTTGGTAACTCTATCATTGAGAGCATTAACGATATGTTTGAGCACGTTACTGGTAAAGCCCTTGCCGAGGTAGCTACCGCTGGTACACGTATTTGTGCATGCACTTTAGGACGCTTTAAGTGTCAATTTTGACGTGTTTACATGTATAATTCCTTGTATTTAGATCATTTATGGTTAATTGGGCTAGATAATGCGTTTGTTGCATAAGTGTGTTAACAAAGGTATTAAAGGATTGAAAAAGAGCATTGTGAGGCCAAAAGACGAAGAATTGATCAAGGCATGAAGAGGAGAAGAAATCTAGGCCGAGACGGGTCATTTCATCTCGGCCTAGACGCATTTTATGGCCAAGCCAGATTTACTTCGAGTAGAGTATCTCGGCCGAGACAAGATATTTGATCTCGGCCGAGACGAAGGCCAATGCCAAGCAAGAATCAGTTCATGACGATCATCTCGGCCGAGACGGCTCCCTTGATCTCGGTCGAGACGCACCTCAAGGCCAAACAAAGATGTTGTTCGAAGACAACGTCTCGGCCGAGATATATCAAGGATCTCGGCCGAGACGTATTGCTCGAGGAAAATACCTGTGAAACCCTTGGACGTCTCAGCCGAGATACACATTGTTCTTGGCCGAGATTTTACACCCTATTTTGTTCATTTAACGCGTCTTTGACCCATTTTCGAGTGACAACTCTCCCCCATTATATAAATGAACCCCATTTCGAATTCAAAATAGACTTTACCTAATTGGGGATAGCCCTAGCAGCCACAAATCCTTTGGAGATCATCAAGGAAGGAAGAGGATCATCAAGGGCCAAATCTTGCTCTCTAATCATTTTCCTTGGTTCATTCTACCTTTACTTTATGTTTTCTTTGATTTTGATTCATTTTCTGATTGTAATACTTAGTATGGGTGGCTAGCACCCTTCATTCGACTCTTGATCATTTGTGGATCCCAACTTTGGAACATTGATGTGATTAATCTATTTGCTATTTGATTAGATTT
>JAUEKW010146299.1:0-10375 GCA_032274785.1 Ajuga reptans
TTTGCTAGTTATATGATTTGATCCAGCCTAGAAAGTACTAATCTTCCTTTGTCTCAATCTCTCTGCATTGAGAAAACCAGTACCAACTAGCCTTTTTGCACCTTCTTCCTTGTTAACCAACCCCTTGATTATGAGAATATCAGAATTATGCTGCTTTGTGTACTTGACCATAAATACCCTAGATATGGTGTGGAAGCACACATGTATATATTCATGCTCGTGCTTGGGGTGACGTGTAGATATTTGTTTGATTCTTCATTCTTGGCATACCATTTGTCTGAAAATTGATTTGACATGACCTATACATTGCTGTATGTTGTTGCAGGAAGTATTAACACTTTATGCGAAAGAGCTACCTGCAATGAATTTTGCGGCTAATACTGGAAAGCAATCAATGTTCCTTCACAGATGTGTTACAAATGGGTAAAACCACTAACATTTACTCTGCTCCTTTTGCATTTCTATTCCTGCATGCATCCACTTCCAGAAACTACTGCCCTGCTATGCTGCCCGTCCTGAGTATGCCACAACTCTGAAGGTATTAATGTGTTCTGTTTTTGGTAATAATTATAATTTTTTTTTCTGAAATAGGAAATATTGCACCTTAGTTCTGAAGTCGAAGGATAATAGACAGCCTGGGGAGGTATGCTTATAGTGGCTGTACTATTTTCTGATTACAATTGGCCATGTAACACTATGGCTTTGTAAATTGTATGAGAATATTATTCCAAGTTTATGTTCACTGGATGATCTAAAACTTTACTCTGCTTGTTTCTTTTTCTCCCCCTTAACAATAGGTCATTGCAGCAATTACATATAAAATAATTCCAGCTGATACACAGTGTGCTGAGGTTCCTCTTGCTGCTGTTGACTCAATCTTTCAACACAAGGTACTATTTTTCTGCTGCTTGCCTATTTAAGCTCCAGTGTTTACTAAGACTATTGATGAGATAATGCTTATTAGAACAGCAAGTTTGAAATATGTTTAGGGGTAACTGGTGAGGGACCATTTGAAGTATACTCTTAACATACTATAAACTTTTCCCTCAAATTTATGCCTACTCTTGCTGAATCAGGGGTTAGCATTTTCAATATCGTGAGTTTTGAACACTTCACTTTAGGTTTGGATTTTAACTGTATTTGAAAATTTGCAGGGAATTGGTCGCTTGTTATTCTTGGAATTGAGAAGAAGACTGCAGAATGTAGGTGTTCGTACTATATACTGTTGGGGAGACAAAGAATCTGAAGGATTTTGGGTCAAACAGGTATTTTTTGTTGGGTTCGCATACTAACATTTTTGGAGTTTGCTAGTTTGAATAGGTCAAGATTGCTGGTTCCCTTCATTCATTGTTTCATCAGGATAAGTTTGCTGATTAATCCGAATTTGTCAATTTGAAAAATCTTTTCTCATATAGCAAATCATGCACATTATTGACTGCTTTGCTACAAGTATACTTTATGTAAACAAATTGTTCTGACAAGTACATCACAGATGCCTTGCTATAAATATTGGGCAAATTGGCACGGTGAATTGGTGATTGAGCAACTGGCACTGAAATAAACAGATAATTGATATGGTAGAGGTTGTTATAATCTTGCTCAAATCTTGGCCGTTCATATATGTGAAATGTGTTGAATAAATGCAGGGGTTTTCAGTGATCGGTGAGGTGGCTAAAAATGGCAGAGCTCGCAAACTTCCTATTAAGGCTGATATTCGGAAAGCATTGTGCTTTCCTGGTGGTTCAAGCTTGATGTCGTTTCAACTTCTCAAAGATAGCACATCTGAATCGGTGGAGCTTCCTAGTCTGTGCTTATCTCAAATAGATTCCAGGAACCAAGAGCTGACACATATAGCGACAAGCAATGAACCTTCTAAAGAAAATAACCAGATAGCTCAGAGTGGGTGTTCTGAGTCTGAAAAAATAGGAACTGAAAATCTTTCAGTTGATGGTGAGTATATTCAGTCAAGTTTTGATGTTTTACTTGTGTTCTCTTGGTGTTCGGTAAAACATTAGTATTCATAATGCTATTTACCTTTAGTGAGCAGAAAAGGCAAATAAACAATAATGGATTGGGTACTATCAGTTGCTGTAATTTTAAGTTATAAGGAGTTTAAATCTTTCCCATAATGATTCCCTGCTATTAACTTAAACTTTGTAATTTTCCTCTCCTAGGTTGCCTGGATGTAAGCCTTTGGCCAGCTGTGATGAAATGCAGTGCGCCTAATGCTTCTGGAATACAAGAAGGTGGAAGTGAAGGTGATGAGGTTAATTGCTCTTGGTCGGAGCAGGGAATTAAAAGAAGTATGTGGGAGACCACATGCACCTCATTGAAGTCGAAAAAAGTGAAGGGCACTCATTCAAATGATTGTGAGTTGGTATCTGGCAGTTCTAATTGGATAAATGATGACAATGTTACTAATTCTGGTAGTAATGGAGCATTTAATATCACAAATAGAGAAAATGGCAGTACAGAAATTGCACATACAGCAAAATCGCATAGTATTATGCTGATGAACATTGCTGATGAAGTTAAGAAATCACAACTTGCCAAGGTATTACCCATGTGATCTGACAATTTTTTTTTTATATAAGATTTGAGGCAGCAATTCTTGATATTAATCCTTCATAGTTGCAGTAGTTAATTTCTCTCTAACAGATGATATTAAGGAGATCTAATTTGTTGCAGTAGGATCATTTGATACAATTGTGTGAAAGCTTAAGTTCATTTCCCATGATTGCTAGTCTTAATGTCCATGCTAAGTACTAAAACTTGAAAAGCTAAAGTAGCATGTTCCTAGCACTTTGCTTTGCCAATTTCTGTGTGTAACGAAAGCTTTGCTTATATAGATAATCGAAGCTCTAGGTGGTGCTGTTGCTTCTGATGGATGTGTAAGTACACATGTCGTTACAGGGAAAGTTAGGAAGACATTGAATTTCTGCACTGCTCTCTGTTCAGGGTCAGTCCTCCACTCTTATATTTACTTTGTAAGACAACTTCTGTATGAGAGCATTTCCTTCTTATATTTTCCCTTTTATAGAAAGAAATTCTCGAATCTTTGGTAGCATTTACAACTTAGTACTTTTGTTAAAGAGATTTTCAAGTTCTTGTAGCCGTTTCTGACGTGGATGCATACACTATACAGAGCTTGGGTTGTCTCACCTGGATGGTTGAAAGAAAGTTACAGGAATGGCAGATTTGTCGGTAGGATTCCAATTATATTTTTAAAAAAAATCACTTGCACACTTTCTTTGACAGCCCAATCTCACTATGGTATGCATTTATCTGCACAGATGAAATGCCGTTCATTTTGAATGATGAAGATTACAGGAGTAAGTACAGAATGGAGCTGAAAAGTGCAGTTGTTAAAGCAAAAGAAAATGCCGGTGCGTTGCTTAAAGGTCTTGATATATGGCTGGCAACTCATGTCCAACCTCCAATTGATACTCTATCCGCCATTATTAAATCAGCTGGTGGAAATGTAAGCCCATCAAAATAATCTTTTTTCTTCGGTAGTGATGCTAAAACATTTAATAATAGTGTTACATATAGTATATGTTGACAAATCATCTTGTTTACGTTCATTGATAAATCCCGCTCTCTCTCTCTCTTTCTCTCTCTCTCTGGCTCGACCTTCAGGTGATCCGGAGAAAGAGTGAGATAAAGGATGTGTCGGTAACAATATTTGTAGCGTGCGAAGAAGACATGGAGGAAGCTCTATCAGCAGTAAGGATGGGGATTTGGACATTCAGCAGTGACTGGCTTATGAACTGTATCATGAGGCAAGAACTTGATCTTGATGCCCCCCAGTTTGCTGAATCCCTTTAGACTTTGCTGCGTGTAAATTCGTACATATATATTTCTCCTAGATAGGATAATTTCAAAAGCCTAAAACATGTTACATTTTTTATTTATTTAAATAAATGGTTGGTGGGATGAATCGGATGATACATAGTCGTATTGGTTTTCTTGGAATGAAACTGTTTCACATTTCTATTCAACGCCTGTGAATATGGTGATTTCAATTCTTCTGAATTAATTAAAATATCAATCTAATTTTTAATTGCAACATTATTTTTAAAAGTTACCAATTTTTGTTATATTCTTTCAATTTCTTTCGATCACAATATTGCAAACGACGTCGTTTACGTAATGACTTGCATACTCCAACCAGTACACTTGGAAAATGTTAAGAAAATTGTAATTTGTAAAATGTAAAACTTGGAAATTGTAAAAAAAAAAACAGAAACAAAAAACGTTATTCATGAAACATAAATCGTCAAACAAAAGGTAAGAAACGATTGAAAACAAAGAGAAAGTTTTTTGTTTTTTGTTTTTGTTTTTGTTTTTGTTTTTTGGTAATTAGACAAAATGTATTCTTAAAAGAAAAAAAGATAAGAAAACGTATTCAAAATGAATTTATTAATAAACCTTACTAGTTTCTTTTTCCTTTTATTTTTCTGGGGGGAAAAGAGAGAAATATCTTGTGTAAAATTGTGAACAACAGCACAGTGTCACGTGCCCAAGCCTGGCGCCACTCGCAAATTCAACTCCCAAGGCGGCCAGCGTGTTCTCCGGCGGCGGATAATCATCTGCACAAATCCGTTTATTATACATAAAAATGGCGGCAGATTCTCTGCGCACCGGATTGTTTAATCTTAACAATTCTGGAAGCTTCTCAACTCATTATCCGAGTACTCAAATTCCTGCGAATTTCAGTTCAAGATGTTTTCGCGCTTCTCACGAACCCCTCGACGACGACAAGAACAAGTTCTACAAAGAACTAGGTTTGCTTTTATCCCTTCACTTGCAATTAAAGTACTCCTGTTGCTGTGTATTTCATCATTTCATTATATTGTGAGTTCGTTGTTAATATCCTTCATGAGTTGTCGTATAATTAGGAATATATGATGTGATTTCTAATGGTGTGTTTTGGAAAATGAGCTAGTTTCAATGGATGTATATTTTGTTTACTATGTGTGTGAACTCTTATTGTGGTTTTTGTTCAAGTCATAAATTGGCATGTTTGTAGTGTTCATTTCATATTTTTGCTCACACTTGATATGAAGATAGATAACTAACTATTTCTGCATATTAGCTCTACTGCTGAAAATCAAACCAAGGTACTCGAATACTCCATTCGAGATCGTTTGTTAAAGCTGGTTTGAACTATGTCTTATGAAATATATCAAACAACCTTGAACATACTTTTACGTTTGATAAAAATCTAAACCTTGACTTGAGCTCGAGCTCGATAAATATAAAATGTTAAAACAAGTGTAAAAATGTTAAACTACTCGAGCTCGACTCATATTCGGCTAGATTAAAGTTCGATCGCGCTCAATCCAATTAATATCAAACAAGCTGAAACGTAATATTAGAAGCTTGATTATGTTTCAAACAAGTGAAACAATTGCTCCATAATTAGTTATTTAACTTCAAAAGGGAGGTAATCTGACCCGCTTAATGGCTTTTCCAGGAAGAAAAAAAGGACAACTGTAAGTAATATTTGCGGAATTGCCAAATAAAATAGTCAATATACAAGTAGTTAACCGGTATTTACGTGTGGAAACTTACTCCATGATTGTTTCAGTTCCATGTATGTGTGTACTGATCCTGTCTTGGAAATATTGGTACATATTCCTATAGGTATGTTTTCGTTGAGAAAGAGAATAGAAGATTCGGTTCTTCGTGCAGAGATGTTAGGACCAACAGCCTTGGAACTTGAAGTAGCAAAACATGTCAATCAGGAAGAAGTTATACGCGACTATGACTTGTGGGATGACTTAGGTAAATCAAACGAAATACTTACCAAACTGGCCGACAGTGCAAGGGTGGTTGATACACTGAAGGATCTTAAATATAAGGTAATCCCAGCTAAATCTGCCAAACTACTCTAATCTGTAATCTATCCAATTTCCCATACATCATCCCTTGATTCCTATATACTTCGAAGATTCTTTTGTTCTTTCTCAAACCACACCGACCAACATAATGTATCCTCTGCCTGCATGTTACACCCTCAATTTCTAGAAAAAAGGTAAAAGTGGAGCAAGACTCAAATGTTTCGAAATTAGATAACTTCATAAAAGGCATAACAAACGACTTGTTATATATAGTTGGCGGAGTCTAGGCTATGGTTACATCATAGCGACAGGATCAAGCAAGCTCGTCACTCAAACATAACTGGTAAAAAGCCTTAACATGAAACAGAAAACGAACAATGAGCTAATAGTAAAATTGCTTGTCAAATTAACTTGTTCCTCTAGTTTGGATGTCCCCCACCCGCAGCCGAGTAAACCTTTCGTATATTAATGAATAATGAAGTCTTGTGTTTGTCATTAGGCAGAGGAAGCTAGACTTATCACGGAGCTCGCGGAGATGGATACTATTAATTATGCACTTTTCAAGCAAGCATATAATGCCTCTTTAGATGTAAACAAGTTGTTAGATAAGTATGAGCTGTCCAAGCTTCTTAAGGAGCCATACGACATGGAGGGTGCGTGCATCACACTTGAATCTAGATGTGGAGACATGTACTCTGAGGTTTGTAACAATTCGTTGCTCTCTTAATATTTGGAGTCGGTGTCTTTATCTGTTTCACTTTTGTTTCTTTGTTTATTTATTTACCTTGTCTAGAGATGGGCAGCACAACTCGCAGCGATGTACATGAAATGGGCTGAGAGACAGGGCCATGCAGGGAGGATAGTGGAGAGATATGCTTCGAATAACGGGGGTCTAAAGTCTGCTACTATTGAGTTAGAGTTCAAATTTGCTTACGGATATTTATCAGGGGAGAGAGGTGTCCACTCCGTGATAAGGAGTTACGAAAATACTTCTGATCTCCCTGAGGTACGAAAAGTGGTTCATGAAAGAAGCTACGTATTGATTCGTTCTTTCTTTATATCTTCAGAAGAGTAACTGTATGATGCTGGTATGACTGTTCTGTGCTCGGCTGTTTCCGTACTTTTCTTCACCAATCTGTCACCCTCCGATAATTTAGGCTGTCATTTAATCTTCGAATGTCTTAATTTGATTAACTTCGTTAAAGCTTGTGAAAGTGAGTTATCATTAGACTTGTCATCATATTTCTCTTTGCCTACTTTTCAGGCTAGCTTGGCTTCTGTAGACGTGATACCTCTCTTCATAGAATCGTCTCCTGATCTGTTAATAAACGACGACGATATAGTAATTTCATACCCATCATATTGTGAGGGCAATCCACGTAGGGCTTCGTCAGCAGTTCAAATTCAGCACTTACCAACAGGTTTAGAAGTTCAATCTACAGGTATGAGTATCAAACTCCTCTCTCTCTCTCTCTCTCTCTCTCTCTCTTTCTCTCCTCTCTCTCTAACACACTAGTCCGTGCACAGGTGAAAGAAGTCGCTTCGCAAACAAAATTAAGGCGCTCAATCGTTTGAAAGCCAAACTTCTCGTCGTTTTGAGAGAACAAGGAATTTGTAGTGTAGAAAGCATCAAGGAAGTTGCGAAAATGGACAGCTGGAGGCGAGAGACGCGCAAATATTTCTTCCAGCCGAGCAAGATGGTCCATGATTTGAAGTCTGGTGTTCAAATTCCTGATGTAAATTCGGTTTTGAATGGAATTCTTGATCCTCTTATTGCTGCTCATATCAGCTCTAGACAATCTAGTAGTGTCAATTAACCAGCTTAGCATGTTGTTTTTTTCTGCTGGTAATTTTTTGTTGTAATTCTTTGTTTGAATTCTTGTTGTATTCATAATTTATAACTGCAGGGTTGTGTAAGTGAGAATTTTGTAGCCTTCTCCAAATTAGTATAATTAAATATCGATTATGCCGACGTGGAATTTTTAGGATGATAATGAGGAAAATATGGATCCAGTGCTTTGAGGTGCAGCAGAGCATTTTGTGCTGTGCCAAAGGGACGCCGTTTTTGTAAAAACGATCATTTTGAATGAATAATATCCAGCTAACTCGATGTCTTTTGAGGCAAATACTATGCAACCCTACTCAAGGAGCGTTTTCCATTGCTTAAAGTATTTTTGTGATTTTATTTTAATTTAAGTTAAATAAAGTGTTTGATAATAATTATTTCTACTATAATTAAACACAAAGCCAAAAGTTATAAGTAGCAAATTGATTACTTTTATAGGGTGTTTCCCATTACTTTTTTAAGTGATTGTTAGCTTTTTATTTAAGAAAAGTTATTTGGGGTCTTTTTTTTTAAAGGATAATTTCTACTTTTAAATGCAACAATAAATTGGGTTTAAACTTTGAACACAAGACATGAATTAAAATTAAACCAGTTTAATGATAGATGATTGGTCGCCCCTTTAGTGTCATTATGGCACAAAATAATTGGCCTAAAATAAGTACTGTGCTATCTTGGGATTTAAGAGAGGATTTTCCAAAATTGTCCATATTTAAATACGTTTGATTTTATTTTTCAGTTCTAAGATTTTCTTTGATAATTAAATCTAAATAATCTAAATATGTACACGATCTGATTAGTCTACAAAAAGAATTCCAACGGCCCAAAAAGAAAAAAAAGGAAAGAAAATCAATTAACTATACAGCCCACATAGAATCTGTGTCCAAAAAAAGGACAGTAACTAACCCTAGAGAGACTCTTTTAAAGCGTGCCGTGAAATGCCAGATAGCATCACAGCAAGGGCAAAACTGTCATTGTAAAAATAGCCGTTGCCAGACAACCACTGAAATAGGACGACGAACAACACACACATACTATATATATACCATATCTGGAATCCAGAGAGAGAGACCGAGAGACAATTCAAACCAGTTTCGCCTTGTAAGAATAAATAAGGCAGCTTAAAGTAAGTTACTCCACAAAGGTTTCACTGCCCAAAAGGTTCCCCCACTCACTCTTCGTCACTGCTTTTGTTTATCTTATTACATACTAATATAATAATGAACTTTTAGTTTGATTCTGAGCCACTGAAATTCGTTCATGTTGCGTTATCTTTACTTTCTACTTAGAATCACGATTCTTGCAAGTTTGTGATGTGAATATGAAGAAGGTGTATATTGTGCTTTATTGAGAAGTATATCTTTTTGTGTATCTGAAGTTGGATTTATGATTTTATTGGATTTTGGGGGTTTGAATTCTTATATATCTGCTTTTATAATTGGTTTTTGAACTTGTAAACTAGCATTTGAATTATTACAAGTAGAGATCCTTCGTGTCAGTTAGATTGGTTTTCGATTTTTGAATAGGATGAGGCTTGTCTTATTTGGGAGATTGGGGAGCAGATTTAAGGGGTTGGTGAAGGGTTTTATTAACAAATTAAAGATGCACCGTAGAGTCGATTTACTCCCCTTCTACATGGGATTGGCTAATTTAGATTACACAATGTCATTATCGCGATTTCTACATGGGGCGAGGAATATGTTTGGTTATCGTTTACCTGTTAAAGCCTGATGAGATATTTTTTGGCGAATGGGAATTGCTAGCCCCAAACGCATGTGGACTAAATATATCGAAGTTTGAACTGAGAATTTATAGGTGTGTTTATATGCTTGTGAAATATGTTGGAGGAGTACATAAGGAGTCACCTATTGGTAGTGTGTTTACATTTTATGTTGTTATCTCTTTGGTTCTATTGAATGGCTTTTCGTGAGGATCTGTTGCCTAACGAGATTTTATTGATTTCAGCATCTATCATTGTTTACGCTATTCTTCGTTGCCCAAATGATGAGAATATATAACTATCTCCATCTATTGGTCTATTCTTTTTCTTAAAGTGGAGCAGAATATGAATCATCTCCGATATGCATGTCCATGCTTATATTTATATGTAAGAATAGAATATATACATGGTATCGTTTAATTAAGAAGAAGAAACTGTCGTTTTCTCTGAGCTGTAGCCTGTATGTGAATTTTGACGTTTGTCAAATTTAAGGAAAACAAAATTTTCCTCAAATTTCAAACGAGCACTGCACATGAATGATCATTCATTAAGAAGTAATTGTCTCATTTAGTTTAGACTTCAAGAACAATGTTGATGCACTTCTGATAATTATGTTGAACTTTCCACCACATGTGGACAAAAGTTGGCAAATACTTTTTTGAAAGGTTAGGCAGCCCACAATTTTTTGTTTGACAAAGATGCAGGCCAATTTGCAAATGAAATCAGCAGTGACGTTTTAAGCCTCTCAATCCTCTATAAATAGAGGAGTTTCCTTCAGTTCAGAGATCACAACCAACACATGCAATTTCAGTGCAAATTGTGAGCAAGAGTGCAAGAGAGAGTTAGGGAGTGCATTTTGAGAGAAGAAAACGTGAGGGAAAAATAGTGAGAATTTTTCCATCTCTCTTAAAATTAGTAGCTCATTCCTCTTGTGTTTCCAAGTTAGTCAACTTGAGATATTTGTGT
>JAUEKW010146310.1:0-10374 GCA_032274785.1 Ajuga reptans
GTTAAAACCAACTAGCCATCATCAATGAGGCAAAGAAGAACTATGGCATTTCCAATTCCAACTTTCTTCATATTTTTCCTTGTCTTCCCTCCTCTAACATTCTCTAATAACCAAACTGATTTTCTTTCACTGCTTGCATTCAAGTCCGCAATGGATGCTGATCCACTGGGAGCTCTAAACTCATGGAACGAGACGACCCCGTTTTGCAGCTGGAATGGCGTCCGTTGCAGCCGGAGGCACCCGGACAGAGTCGTGGAGATAGACCTAATGTCTCAAGGCTTGGTCGGACCCCTTTCTCCTCACATAGGTAACCTCTCTTTCCTCAGAACCATCATTCTCCAAAACAACACCTTCCGCGGCCTCATTCCGACACAAATCAATCTCCTAACGAGGCTTCGGTATATTGACTTCAGTAATAACTCTTTCACCGGTCCAATACCAACAAACTTGTCACAATCCAACCCAAATCTTGTCCGTCTTAACTTGATCGACAACAAGCTTTCCGGAACCATACCGGCTGATCTCGGTTCACTATCCAAACTCGAAGTACTCGGCTTGGGTACGAACAACCTTTCCGGAAGCATCCCTCCATCCATTGGTAACATAACATCACTGAAGCGTCTCTCTTTAATGGCCTGCGGCCTGACAGGCCAAATTCCAGAATCACTTGCCCAACTTCAAAAACTGTTTTTTCTCCAATTAGGCCTTAACGGTTTAACCGCCGCAATTCCTTCCGTTGTCTTTAACATTTCCACCCTACAATTCTTCGCAGTGCTTAATAACAATCTCAACGGAACCATTCCCTCTACCATAGGCCTCACACTTCCTAACCTGAGGAGTATTTATTTGTCATCGAACGAGTTTAGTGGACCGATTCCAGCTTCAATATCAAACGCTTCGTTGATTGAGAATATAGGATTCTTTAACAACTCGTTTACAGGACCAATCCCAAGAGCTTCAAGTCTTCCTCATCTCCAACAGTTCATCTTCGACTGGAATCTTATCGAAGATGATATCAGTTTCATTTCGTCGTTGACAAACTGCACCAAGTTGAAATATCTAGAAGTTGGTGTTAATCTGTTAACTGGTTCTTTGCCAGCCTCAACTGCCAATTTGTCTGCGCAACTTACCGCGCTACATTTCCATGGCAATGAAATACATGGGAACATTCCTTCAGGTATTGGTAACCTTATCGGTCTCACCGAGCTTTTCATTTCCGACAATTTTCTAGATGGGCCACTTCCTGAGTCCATAACAAAACTTTCTAAGCTGAAAGAACTTAGTTTGGCAAGAAACAGTTTTACATATGAATTGCCATCTTCATTAGGGAATTTAACCCTTTTGAACACCTTGTTCATAGATAGGAACAATTTTTCGGGAAATATACCTTCAAGTCTTGGTGACTGCATTAACTTGTTGAATTTGGACCTCTCTGAAAACAAGTTCAATGGCATGATACCTGGAGAAATTATGAGACTTTCATCTATTTCCATGGCATTTAATCTCTCCTACAATAACTTCGAGGGTTCGATTCCACATGAGGTTGGTTCTTTGACTAGCGTCCAAATATTAGATTTATCTAACAATAGATTGTCTGGACCAATCCCAAACTCTTTAAGACACTGCAAAGGCTTGGAAATATTATACCTCAACGAAAATTCACTTGACGGAGAAATACCGTTACAACTAGGTGATTTGGGGGGTTTACAAGATTTTGATCTTTCAAGAAACAATTTATCTGGACCAGTCCCAAGTTTCCTAGGGGCAATGAAACTTGTTTATTTGAACATTTCATTCAATAGGCTGCAAGGAGAGGTCCCAACCGTTGGAATATTCCGGAACGAAACTTTGATTTTTGTTGATGGCAACGAACAATTGTGTGGGGGAATTCCGGAGTTGAAGCTTCCTCCTTGCTCTTCATCGTCTTTGCTAAAAATCTTGATTCCAATGTTGGCTGGTGGAGGCATATTCTTTGTTCTCTTTGTATTATTGATGTATAAGAAAAGAATGTATAGGAGAAAAGTGGCTTCTTCAATGCTACCATTGGTTGGTGTTCAATTTATGAGACTTTCCTGTGTCGATCTCCTGAAAGCCACGAGTGGCTTCGCCGAGACTAATTTGCTTGGTGTCGGAAGATTTGGATCTGTTTATAAGGGGATTCTTGATGATGGGCAGACAGAAGTTGCAGTCAAAGTTCTCAATCTATCCGTTAGAGGTGCCTCGAAGAGTTTCCTAGCAGAATGCAATGCTCTGAGAGACATAAGGCATAGAAATCTGTTGAAAATACTCAGTGTATGTGAAAGCATAGATTTCCAAGGGCACGATTTTAAAGCACTGATTTATGATTTTAAGTCTAACGGGAGTCTAGAAAAGTGGTTACACCCTAGCACGGAAGAAAGCAACAACCTTAACATGATACAGAGGCTCAACATTGCCACTAACATTGCCCAGGCAATCGAGTACCTTCATTTTGGTACAGATTCATCTATTGTTCACGGTGATCTGAAGCCAAGTAACATTCTTCTGGATCATGATATGATTGCTTCCGTTGGTGATTTTGGGTTAGCCAAGATTGTTTCAAGCATAGTCACATCAAACGAAAGCAATAGCTCAATTGGAATCAGAGGTACCATAGGCTACGTCCCTCCAGGTATGATTTCATTATCTCATTCATATTAGACAAAAACACACATAAGTGTATGTACATAAACATGTCAATGAAACATAACTTATATTTTCTTGTCTACTTGCATCCAGAATATGGCACGAACAACTCGGTTACTATACACGGGGATGTATATAGTTACGGGATCATTCTTCTAGAGATGTTCACAAACAAAAGACCGACGGATGATTCGATTGAGGATCATCTGAATCTCCATAGTTTTGTGAATGCTGCCTTACCAGACCGAGTAATGGAAATTGTGGACCCGCTATTACAAGCAGATGCTGACATGAACAATGATAAGATCAAGTATTGTATGACTTCAGTTTTGAGCATTGGAGTGTCTTGTTCAAAGGAGATGCCAAGGGACAGGATGGCAATGTCAGATGTTGTTAATGAGTTGTGTAAGATACATAAGTTGTTGTCTAGTCGAAGAACAACACAGTGATTGAGTGAAAATGTGTGAAAAAATAGTCTTCCCTGTTAATACCTTTTATTTCCCAACTTTAAATAGAGAATGAAGAATTTTGTCAGATTAAGACATAAATATGGAAAAGGTTATAACTTATAATACTTCCACTGATTCAAAATAAGAATTATATTTCTCAGGAAGCATAACTCTTATTTTCTTTGTCAATTTCATTATAAAAACTAAAATTTCACTTACATATATGAATGTGTTTATTTATTGTTTTGACTTATTACATGTAAATTTTTCGGAAATAATATTTTTTTTTACTTTGATTAATAAAATAAGCCATTAACTTTCCAAACAAAAACTCTTATTTTGTGAAGAAAAGTAAGATAAACCAGAACTCTTATCATAAGATATAGTCTATAACTTACAGTCCCATCCATTATTTAATTATATATCTTTCACCCCATAAATATATAGTGATCCTCTACTAAAATTCAAGATGTAAATGTGATATAATAAACTAAACCAATTAATAAATAGAGAACATAAGTGAGAATTTCCTTGGTTTATTTATTTGATTGAGGAGTACAATTCAAGAGTTTTTTTTGGTCAAAGATAATAAAAAAAAAATCGTGGCAATAACAAATCGTTCCAAGATGTGGTCAAAATCGTGGTAGTGGTTGGTCAAAAAAGGTTGTAAGGGCAAAAAATTCATAGAAGGTTAAAATTTTAGTTAAGTAACATATGTGACAAAAACTCAGTTGCAAAAGTCCCTAACTAGCACCGACTAGTCCCTTCCTCGGTGTTGTATTCTCATTAACCGTCTATATTTTTTTTCTCAATTCCTCTCCGCCTAATTACGCTTATGCCCCGCCTCAGTTGCGCACAAACCCCGACGAGGCTCTAGACCCTAGACTGTCGCCCAACTAATGCCTACCAACATATACAACATTTTGTAAAATTATAGCAAAAGTTACAAAAAATGACTATTCACACCATTTTCACCAGCGTAAAACTATAAATTAATCTAATAATCTAAACAATGTAAAATTAAATTTGGACAATTAACAATAAAAAGAACTGTGATGTTTGTAGCCAAAATAAATATCTCTAAGTGCATTGCTTTTGCTTCAAAGGAAATTCATGGTTCCATCAGCATTCATACTACAAGAACAGAAGAGTAAAATAGCAGCTCAAACAATCAAATTAAAGTAATTTATTGACATTGATGAGGACTAAATAGGAAAGAATAAATGATAATTTAGAGAGTGACATTGGTGCAGCATACACATTAATAAAGATTCCACCACCAAAGTTTTTATTAAAAATATTTAGAAGTGATAAAATGGTATAATAGATATTGTAGTTAAATACCAGCTTAATTAATTATATGGGGCCGCGTGGCGACACATATTGAAAGTATTGGAATAGAAGACAGAAAAACAAAATGACAGGTATTTACTACATCAGAGAAAGGAGAGAAGCCTTCACCTTACTATTGATTACATGAAGCTTTAATCAGCGCCGCCATGGCTCCATTAAATCGTTGCTGTCCTTGTAGGTAGCCAGTAGCCTTACGATCCCCGACCATAATGCAATGAATCCCCAACTCGCGAAATAAATAGGAAAACGAGCTCACTTTCTAACCTTGGCCTTTACCAATTTCGCTTGCATTATTTGCCCAACACAGATTCTTTCCGGTTATATCCGTCCATCCATAGTTGTTCTAGTGCAACCAAAACCTCAGTCATCCTTGGTCTTTCTTTCGGATCTAAGCTTAGGCACCGAGAAGCTAGCTTTGCAACTGTGTATGCTTCATGGCCTTTGTATTGGCCCTTCAATCTGGCATCCATAACCTTCGGTAGTTTCTTTTTGGTGGCCAAATATGGTCTAGCCCAATCCACTAAATTTTGTTTTCCGGAAGGCCTATTTCTGTCAAGAACTAGAAGCCCTGATAGTAATTCAAGCAAAACAACCCCAAAGCCGTATACATCGCATTTTGTTGTCAGGTGACCTGTTCATAAACATGGGCTTAAAAAACAAGGGTAGACTAGGAAAAATTATGTTTGTTGAACAGCATAAATTGGAGGAGTTGCAGATCCAAGAACCTGTAGCCATATATTCAGGTGCAGCATAACCATATGTACCCATAACTCGAGTTGTTACATGAGTCATGTCACCAGTAGGACCATCTCTTGCAAGACCAAAGTCGGACAACTTGGGATTAAATTCCTGCACACAAGATACGAAACGACATACTAGCAGATGATTTTTATCTAGGATTTAAAAGCAGAGCAAGAGAACAACTCAACAATTTGTCTGAACTTACGGCATCCAAAAGAATGTTGCCACTCTTAACGCATCGGTGTATGACTGGTATTTCCAGTTCATGCAAGAAAGAAAGGACTCTAGCAACACCCACAGCTACTTTAATCCTTGTTGCCCAAGATAGACATTGACCGCCGCCTATGGAACAGAGCAATCAACATCACATTCACATTCTAAAAAGTAAGTCATAAATTCTCATCAATATTTATACATGTTTGATTGATTAAATACTATTTTTCACAAATTTTTAGAAGCTTTCAACGTGAATATTCAAGAAAACAGAAATATGATGAGTGAGTGTAAGATTTACTTCGCAACAAGTGATTGTCCAAACTTCCTTTGGGCATGAACTCATATACCAAGATCCTTTCTTCTTCCTCAATGCAATATCCAATAAGTTTAACCAAATTTGGATGACGAAGTTGACTCAAGTAATTTTTCTCTTTCTGCATAAGTTTTGATGGTTGGTTACAGAATTCCACTAGAAAATAAGCACAAGAAAGGGGCTAGGAGAAGAAAGAACCTACCAACCACTCGTTGTGCCCTTGGAAGGATTCTGAGCTCAATTTCTTGACAGCAACAGGAATTCCTAATCCAGAATTCGCAGCAGTAAGAGAGCGCTCATCAATTAATCCTTTAAAAACAGTACCGAATCCTCCAGCCCCCAACGACATATCAGGTCTAAAGTTTCTTGTTGCTTTCTTTATTTCTTCATATTTTATGGCCCTTATATTTTGTGGGCTATGTGAGAACCTATCTGGAGATAGCACCATCACATCATATGTTGAGACCATGACATCCTTCAAACCTTTGTTGGTTCTTCGCACGACCCTTAGGAAGCGTAAGGACCCTTTTCTCTCAGAGCATAAGGTTCCGAAACACTTTGTGGCAGATCTTCCGGATTCCGGCTACAAGGTGTATTAAAGTATAAATATAAATACATATAGAACAGTTTACCATTACCAAATATAGAGATAATCAATGTAACACAACCCGAAACTAAAATTAGCTTCACAAAATAAAAAAAGGTGTAAACCAGAAATTAGAGTATCATCTATACATCGCTATTTTAAATTTAGGACTAGATAATGTTTATATAAAATAATTTTAAGAAACTATGTCAAACTGAGTTGGTGGATCATTGTGAAATTATATTAAGAAGATTATAGTAATGAAATGAAAAATTAATCATCACAGTATGAAACACGAAATAAAGAAAGCGAAATCTATCAAGAAATAACTTGACTAGAATGTGCACGAAATTAGTAAAGCTTGCTTCATGAACTACCTAATAATGATGTTAAAATAGGTCAGGGAGGAGAGACCTTCACCTTAGTGTCCCTTATTTGGTGTGTAAAGAGCTCTGCCTCTGACTCATGCGGAGCTCTGACGGGGACCTCCATCAAATCTTGCATGTCTTTGTAGTTAGCCTTATGATCTCCCACGATGATACATGGAATATGAGATATTAGTGATGGCAAAGCCAGCAACTCGAGTTCTATCCTTGGACATCCATTGATGGACAAGTATTCCAATTTCTCTAGCTTTCTGTACTCTCCAGCATAATAAATAGTAAAATGATCACCGCAATGTTTAACTATTAGCTTCCTGAGAGAACGCAATTTACCCAAACATACTTCAGAAAATACTTCAGGACAGTCCTCAACAACCAACTCTACCAGTGGAGTATCCTCCTCTTCGCGCACCATAATTCTAAATAATTTTGGACAGTCTACAATGTATAGCTTCTGAAGCGAGGAAAAATAGAACAAACATAAGTCTGTAAGTTGCTGACAGTGTAGAATACCCAAGTGTTCGAGGGCAGTAAAAGTCGTCCCTACATGTGAAATATTAACAATTAGCTTATCCCTGATGTTGCATAGAATGAGTTTCTTGAGTGAATCCAACCAACTCAAATCCTGGAAATTAGACACCCCCATTTCCATGTCATTGATAAGTAGGGAGGATAGGGATGTAAAGCTAGTCAAAGAAGATAGGATGCTTTTATTGCTACTCCATACTGTCAAGTCGGACAAAGTGGGAAGAGATGGCAAATGCTGAAGTTGAGGACAACCTTCGATTGTCAGATTTTTCAGGCTACCAAACATACACTGGAAAGAGATACCAGAAGAACTGGAAACGGCTTCACCCAACCATACTGACAATATGGGCATATCATATAGCCCAAGTTTTTCAAGGGATGGAAAGGCATCAAGAGAACCATCTCCATAAAATTCTGGACCAATGCGCTCAAGGTTTATCATTCCTTTCAGCTGCAGTTCCTCAAGGAGAGGCAGCTGGCCCAGTGATGGCAGTTCCTTGCATCCACAATCTGTAATCGAAATCTTTATCAAACTGTTGATGGATGAGATCCAGTTAGGAAATCGTAAACCCATATATCCTGTTAATTCAAGAACCCTGAGACGAGGATTTGGCCGTAGAATTTCCAATACTTTAAAACAATCTTCAGCATTTTGGCTCCAGTGGAGTCCCAAATGGTGAAGATTTTTCCAATGTAGCATTGCATCCCGGGCTTCTCTAACTTTTTTGACATTTTCTAGATTTCTGATCTCTAATCTGCCTGTGAGGTGGTTTAACATTCTTAGCTCCACCAAACGAGCACAATCATGATCCTTTCCCAAAACAAACAGTGGCATTGAAGTAAGAGACATGAGGAAGCCAATTCCAGATGGCAAGTAAGACAAGGACATACACTGGTACAAATCTAAATGAATCATATGTGTCAGATTACGCATTGTGTCGGGTAGAACTTTGAGATGATAACACCATGACAGATCCAGAGTTTGTAATTGTGAAAGGTCTGCTACGGAATCTGGTACTCTTTCAATGAGTGTATGAGAGAGATTAAGGTACCTAATCTCTTTTAAGGCGCATATATCATCTGACAGACACCGAATGCCACTGCAACTAAGATCAAGTGATCGCAATTCCTGAAAATCAAGGAGTGAGTGATCTGTACTGCTGTCCAAATATAGTTCATGCGACAAAATCAGTGTTCGCAGGTCATGTGATTTATATTTCAACACAGATGGTGAAATAAGGGACAGGTGGCAAGCATCCTCACTGATGGAGGCAATCAGTCCTAGCTTCTCGCTGAAGACAATTCTAGAAACATCCCCAGCTATCTTATGAATCAAACCAGGAATCTTAAATTCTATGACAGCATCGAACTGATCTCGAGTTGTATCCGTGAAGAACGACCTACAAAGCAACTGATGGAAGTATGAATCACCAATATTGCGACCTGGAGACGGGTTCACGATGCCATGAGCAATCCACATGCCAATGATGTTCTCCTTCTTCATTGCATAACCTATCGGAAAAAGTGCGCAGTACGCAAGGCATTGTCTCAAGTGTTGAGGAAGACCCCAAACACACAGCAAAAGGGCAACTGAAACATCGAAAGGGGTCACCAAAATACCATCCGAGAAATCCACCGATGAAAGTAGATTTCTCAGCTTTTCATCGCATCTCATCAAGCTTCCCAGAAGTTTTAACAGAAGAGGAATACCTTGGCAAAGGGATGCAAGGTTTTCAGCCATGGGCATTGATTTATCCCTAACCCTATCCGAGGAATTATAGGCAAGATATCGACACACAAACAAACTACTATCCTGAGAGAGTTGTTTCAACGTAAATGGCTGATCATCTACAAGATATGCAACATCATTGCTGGTCGTTGTAACTAACACCTTAGATCCCCAATCAACAAAATCAAACCAGTATTTTTTCATGTGCAGCCACGAATCTTTACCCAAATATTCAATTCCATCAAACACAATCAAACATCTTTGCGAACGTAAAGTATCTCTTACCATTTCATCCAATTCATCCAGGTCATCAAAGGAGCAGGACATGCCCATTGCAGATTTTAGTATTTGCTGAGCAGCGTGATGCAGCCCGAACTCCATCCCGTCCACTTCCACCCATGCTCGCACTTCGAAATACTTCTTCACCGCAACGTCGTCGTATACCCTTCGAGCAAGTGAGGTTTTTCCGATTCCACAGTCCCCAACAATCGGAATTACAGAGACCTGCTCATCCGAATTCAACAATTGAGACAGAAGCTGCTGCACCTCATTCTCCCTTCCGAAGACATTCTGCAAGTTTCCTACCCCAATTTGGGATCGGATTTCAGAATCAACAAGCGCCTCATGGTATGCGTCTCTCTCTTCGAAAATTTCTCGCAGAATATTTTCGTAATCTACTGCCGATTCCTTCACAGCGACGGCTTTGGATATATTTCGCAGCAAATTGCGGAAAGAGGAAGCCGAAATCTCCATGTTATTGTCTTTGCTTGTATGAGATTTACATGTGAGAGAACGAGAGGCTTAAATTTGAGGAGGCTTATAAACAGCTAACGGTCAACACTGAAAACCAAATCAGCCTATCAATAATTTCACTCGGCAGCCCATATAAGTCTTAGGGCTATGTTTGTGCTAGGATGTAGCAGGATTTTGTATATCTGGATGGGCTACGTCCATTAGATGGTGGAGTCCAACTACATCAAAAAAAGTGTGTGCGTATGGATGAGGTAGAGTTGGATGGTACTGTAGCAGTCAAATCAATAGGTTTTTGTATGTTGTTTTATTATTTTTATAATGAGAGATTGATGTAAGTAATGATTGGGGTAGGATGGAAGTATGATGGGGCAAATCTCATCTACATCTCACTCAATCCGGATGGAATGATGATCCCATCTCACATCCGATGAGGCCACTCTAGAACAAACATACCCTAGGGATGTCAATGGGGCGGTGCGGGGTGGGTACTTGAAGATCCATCCCTGCCCCATCCTTAGAACGGGGTAGGGCGGGATGACCCATCGCGGGTCACAAGTCGGAGCGGGACGACCCATGTTTTTCAAAAATAAATAAAATTTAAGTTATTAAAATTTAAAATAAATGTTAATTGAATTTATTTTACACAAAATATTATTTTA
>JAUEKW010146321.1:0-10374 GCA_032274785.1 Ajuga reptans
AACTTTGACTTTTCAAACATGACTCTTTTTATGGGACAAGAAGTAGTTTTGATACATGACTCTTTTTATGGGACGGATGGAGTATTTAATATTACCACAACAATGACATTTATATAAATAAATAAATAAATAAATAAATATATATATATATATATATATATATATATATATAAAGATAACGTTATGGAAGGAGATAAGTATGTCACCGACCCGATAGACACAAACACACGTCATGCTGTTTACTTACTCCTATTTTGGATCATCGACTCCAACTATGGTATCTCAACTGTATCCATATATAGAATTATGTTGTTTCGTTATGATCTTTAAAACTTATAATTATTAGATTGAATTTTAAAATAAAGCACGAACTTTCACAAAATTACAATTTTAACACGAGTTTTCAAGATTTGCAAAATAAATAATCAATTTAACATTCTTTTGCATTTCGAATCACGATCAACATTTTGATGAAAAATTACAGCCCTATTCGGTCAAGAATTGTAATGTACACACGGACGTCAGATCTTGCAGTTGTCATAATAAATGGTTTAAATGATTTAGCGTTTCAAATGCTTGTTATATACAATTTTAACATCGTAATCGAAATATTTTAAGTTGATAATTGAAAATGGACAAAACAATTGTCATTTTTATAGTCTGATTTCTTATTAATTATTTTTATTTTATAAATTTCGAGAGAACTTGAAATATAATGTTGAAAAAAAATTGTCACCTCGGGGGAATCTTTCATTGGAAATATTGGTCATGATTCAAATTGCAAAATAATGGTAATTTCACAATTTATTTTTCTAAATTTGATATGTTGTGTTAAAATTATAATTTTGTGAAAGTTTAGGTTTTATTTTGCGATTGAGACTAATTATTATCAGCTTCTCAAGACAATGTACTTCTATGTGAGGGATACAGTTTGAACATTATAGTTGAGACATAAAATTATGTATTGTTATTTTATTTTATTCTTATAGAAATTATTTCAATGAGTTTTTATTGCCTTTGAATGTTTTATGAAAATGTAATAACTATAGTCGGTAGTGTGGTTTTATTACTTTTTAATTGATTATGTGTTAATATGTGGATCGTCTGCAAGTTAATTTATAAACGAGTGAGAAAAATATTTTAGAAATTATAAAAAACATAAAAAAATAAAAATAAAAGAAGAACTTGGGAAAACTAAACATGTGTATAAGTGTGTTAATATGGGTGAATTAAAGTGAACAAAAAAGAATGGGAAATCCTAAAATATAAAATAAATAAAATGAAATAAAATAAAGAAACTTCCTAAACAAATGGCCATTTGCACTCGAGATAATGAAAGTACCGGGCAAGGATCTCAACTTGATCTTGAGAGCTTTTTTTAGGGTTTTTTTCTGGACAGAAAAATATCACTTTTTGTACCGAAAGTATCACCTTTATTTGCAAAAGTATCAGTATTTTTAAAGTATCACTGTTTTGGGTAAAAGTATCACTGTTTTGGGCAAAAATATCATTTTTTCCTGTAAAAGTGTATTCCGTCACACGCTGTCGCACCGTGTGACCGCCACACGCAAGACTCACTCTTATTTGGTTGGAGTAGGTTGAGGGTTGCGTGATTTTTAACTTTCATATCTCCTCTGTAATTAACAAGAGAGAATTCTCTCTCATCTCTTTTTATTTAACCCAACTTATTTACCCAGCCAACAATATATCAGACTTCCCCATCCGCAATCAAACACAACCATAGTGAATTTGATAACTTTATATTCAATATAAGTCTGAATATAGTGGTTTGCTAATTCACAAATGTAAATATACCACAATATTGTAGAAGTCAGTAGACGCTAGTCAGAATACTAAGGTCTAATACTTAGTCAGGGTCTAGAGGAGACTAAACAAGGTATAGGTCGAGATGAATCGAAAAAATAAATATATACAATTAGTAGGAGCCTAACGCCTACATTACACTGCATTTCCCGTAAAAAAGTATCCTTAATTCTCCAACATCTCAAGAAAAAAAACAAGTTTTTCTAAATACGGGTGAATTACCCATTAACTAATGTAAAATCAAATTATATGTTTCTGTGAGTTTAAATTATTATTGACTGTTAACAAAAATAAAAAATAAAAAACTGTCAAGTTAATTAACAAATTAAACGCGGAAATGCGTCATAATCTAATTTGTCAAGTCTTCATCAATTACTCTAGTCCAAATCGCCCTTGACCAATAGAACACCCTTTTACACTTTCTTGAGTTGATCAAATTTGGCCCACCTCGCCAATATTTTTACTACAACCCGTGATGTAGGTCCCACTATAAAATACATTTCTCCATGCAACGCTATATGTTTGATTAGGGTTGCCCTCGGTCGGTTAACGTTGGGGGCAACATGGTGATCTTTAATAAGAACAAGATTGGTGGTATTATTTGGTTGAGGTAGGTTGGCAGTTACGTGCTTTTTAACTTTCTCTCTCCCTTATAATTGAAAAGGCAGGCTTCTCTCTCTTCTCTCTCTATTTACTTCCAACTTATTTACCCCAGCCAACAGTATCTCAACATTCTCCAGCCGCAATCAAACATAGTCCCAGTCAAAATCTCGTACATTATTAACCTTGATACGATAATATCTGTGTAAAGAGTAAGATTTGTATAAGACCGTCTCCTGTAGATCTATTATTTTGTAGAGAAATATTACTTTTACGTAAAAAGATACTGTCTCTGTTTCATAAGAAGAATCATATTTCAAGAAAAAAATTGATCGAAAACAAGAGTAATGTTTTAAATATTAATGACTCGGTTCTTAATCCAAGTAAACAAACTTAACTTTTTTATTTCACCAATTAGTTAGTAAAAAAAAAATTGAGAGTTGTACTTTTATCAAATTGAATAAGACTTTTTTTATGGAACGGATAGAGTATTTCTTTTATCACAATAAACTGTTACTTTTTTTTTTCTTTTTACAAAACTATTACACAAATGTTATGTTTAATTAGAGTTGCCCCCAGCCGGTTGACGTTGGGGGCAACGTGGTGATGTTTGGCACGGGTAAGGTTGGGGGCATTATATGGTTATGGTAGGTTGACAGTTGCGTGTTTTTTTAACTTTCCTCTCATTTTTGTAATTGATAATACATTTTTTCTTTCGCCTCTCTGTATTTACCCCAACATATTTACCCAATCAACAGTACCTCAGCCTTCCCAATCGCAATCAAACATAGCCAAAGTAACACTTTTAACATTAAAAGTTATATTTTTATAATAGAAATAACTTCCATTTTATAAAGGGAATACGTATAGCAGATCTCATTTAAGAATTATTAAATAACTCAAGAATAATAAAGTGGCTGCTATTTCGCAACGATGTTAATATATTTAAGGTTTATATTTTTTTATAGATTTTATTTTTTAATTCTTTAATTGCTTAATTTAAATAATTATAGGGTATTTTGAGATTTCTTGGATCTATATATTAAATGATTTTTAGTCATATGTTATTTTAAAAAGTTAAAATAACGTCTAATAAGTGAGTGAATAAATACGTCATTTGTTTAGTTAGAAATCTAAAGTTCTATGTTACGATTATATGACCTTTTTTCTAAAGATGGAATGAGTAAATTCTTATCTAAATATAAAAAAAAATACTACATTTTCACATGTTTGCATACACATACATGAAACACAACTGTAATATATTCTTTTCGTTCATTTTTTTTTTTAACGAAAGAACTTCATTAAGATGAGCTGGAATCAGCAATCACTGAGTGAAAAAGGAAAGGTGGTGGCGACGACCACTTAAAAACTCTTGAACTTGACAAATATATCATATGTAATTTATCCCTATCATTCTAAATTCTTTACTGCTCATCAATTTGACAGATAATTATTAATTAAGGTAATAAGAAAATTATAAGAATTTAAAAAGATTTGTTATAATATATGCAGGGATAATCATGGAAGAAATATAGTTTTTTTTTTTCTTTCTTTTTTTTGCAAGAATACTTATTTTTTTTGGAACAAAATAAAATTTGGGAAGGGAGAGAGTATAAAATATATAAATATCAATTTACCCATCAATTTTAATTACTTATTTTGAGAAAGTAAAATCTTATTTATTTATTACTATATTTACAAAGAGTAACACTTATGTGCCCCGTTGCATGGATCTTTTTATATGCAACGGGTTGACCAAACCCGATTTTTAAAAAGATATTAGTTTTTTTCAAAAAAATATTATTTTTTTTGCGAAAATATATCAATCGTTATAAAATTGATATAGTTGAATGGACTTCAAATTTTTTATATTTTTTGATTTAGCGCCTTTTTTGAGGTCTACTCAATAAAGTGACGAAAAAATATCACTTAATTGACTAAAAGTATTACTGTTTTTAATAAAAGTATCAATCAACGTTATAATTTCATTCATAATTTTTTCAAAACAAGTAATTTTTTTTGCCAATTAAGTAATACTTTTTGGTAAAAAAAATAATACTTTTTAAGGCGGATAAAATTATTCTATCCATTAAATATAAAAAGATCTATGCAACGGGCTATATATGTTTTTTACCATTTACAAAACCTTTAGCTCAAGAAACCCTAAAAGAGGCCCCCCCGGATACGCTGACCGTGCCACGTCATGCTCCAATCCTTTACCTCCATGTCACCATTCCCTTAAACGGCTGAGATCATTTCTATAATCTCCATCGACGGCTACGATCCCCGATTCTAGACACTTCCACAAAATGGAGGCTATGTAACTCGGGTTGGGTTAAGCTAACCGCACTTCACGCGTAGCTCTGGTCAAGGTAGAATTAAAACGGAACGTTTTGAGAGAGAGACAAAATGCCAAAATCCGAAAGAAAAAAAGAAATGAAAAAAGAAAACATAAATATTGTATATATACTACACAAGTATATCAACACATAGATATAGAGAGAGAGAGTGCTAGAGAGAGAAAGGAGAGAGAGAGAGCGCACCAGCAAGCGAGAGAGGAAGTGGAAGAGAGGGGCTTTAGTGGCTTGTGCGAGACGAGAATAAACCTTCTGGCTGTCTATTTTCCCTCCGACCGTTTGCTATTTCTCCAGCTTTCGTTATCTCAGCGGTTTTGTAGCTGTGTATTGAAACAGGGGAAGAAAAGCAGGATTTCTTCAGATCTGGCCATTTGGTGAGCTAATTTGTACTAATTTTATTCGATTACTTGGTTTTTAGATAGGTTTTATTTTGTCGATGATTTTTTTCTTAAATTGATGAATGTCTATATTAGGAGCTGCTTAATTTGAGCTGAAAGGATTTAAGTTTCAGTTATAAAAAATGTGAGTGTGTATTTATTAGAAAAATTGATGGATGAAGTACTGAATCTATTGATTTGCTGAATCAGATCTAATAAGTGGGGATTGCTCGTTGTAGCTCAATTAGGTTTTCGTTGATATTTTTTTTTATATTCATTTATTGCGAATAATGTTGAAATAGCAAGTATTTGCTGCTTGCTTTTTCGAGAGTTTGGTTGGTGCAACATTTGTTTATCGTGTCTGTTTTAGGCTTTCCTTTCTTGGCGGTAATTCGAGAAATCTGTAAAATTAATACTAGTATAATGCTTGTTTTCTCGTAGTGGAGTGAGAGCGTCGAGTTTTTGCAAGTCTACTCCATTTTGGTTTTAAAAAATTCTTTATTTTGTTATTTATTTTTTATTTTTAAGTTCCTATTGTTCAATTTCTTTTTATTTTTTTGGGTTGATGGAAATGTTGTATTGAGTTTTCTGGTCTGATTAGTCATTTCACTCTGCAGATTGTGTCCAAGGCTTCATTGGAATCATCAAATGGCTATGTTGATGTAGTTGTGTTGTAAATCTCTCTCTTTTTTTCTTCAGAAAAAGACCGGTGTCAATTACTAGGTTTTTAGTGATTTTGGAGTTTGGGATTTCAGATCTTGATTTGATGATTGATGACCCTTGCGGAATTTCATAAAATTGTTGTTAAATCACAATCAGCTTCTGAGTTTGGCGTTCAACAAAGAGCGAGGGTTCAGCTCTCTCCTCTTGCCATCTCGGTTGCAGGCTGTGACCTGTGAGAACCACCGTTGGTTTTTTTGTCCTTTCATGTCTCCAAACCTTGATAGCCCAGTTCAGACAGAGATGGCTGTTGCAGTTTTCAAGGGTCCGCTTGGGAGTGGGGAGCACCACCGAACCCATATGATGGAGAGCAAACCAACTGGTAGGAGACGCGTTTTCGTACAGACAGAGACAGGTTGTGTGTTAGGGATGGAGTTGGATAGGAGTGACAGTGCGCATACAGTGAAGAGGAGGTTACAGATTGCCCTAAATTTCCCCATGGAAGAGAGTTCTTTGACATTTGGTGACATAGTTCTCAAGAATGATCTGAGTGCTGTTCGTAACGACTCCCCTCTCCTGTTGACGAGGAATTTACTCCATAGAAGCTCATCAACTCCTTGTTTGTCTCCCACTGGTAGGGACATCCAACAGAGAGATCGAAGCGGGCCAATTGAGATTTTGGGACACTCAACCCGGTTTGACAAGACAAAACAACTAGTTAAGGAAATCGTCAAGGCTGTGAAGAATGGGGTTGATCCGTTGCCTGTTCATGGTGGGCTTGGGGGAGCGTATTATTTCAGGAATGTGAGAGGTGAGAGTGTAGCCATAGTGAAGCCCACTGATGAAGAACCTTTTGCCCCAAATAATCCAAAGGGCTTTGTGGGTAAAGCTCTTGGGCAACCGGGCCTAAAGCGTTCTGTGAGGGTTGGGGAAACGGGATTTAGAGAAGTGGCTGCTTATCTTCTTGATTATAATAACTTTGCAAATGTCCCACCTACTGCCCTTGTGAAGATTACTCACTCAATCTTCAATGTCAATGATGGTGTCAATGGAAACAAACCCCAGAATAAGAAACTTGTTAGCAAAATTGCGTCATTCCAGCAGTTCATTCCCCATGATTTTGATGCAAGTGACCACGGAACCTCGAGTTTCCCTGTCTCTTCTGTCCATCGAATCGGGATTTTAGACATTAGGATTCTTAACACAGATAGGCATGCAGGTAATCTTTTAGTTAGAAAACTCGATAATTTAGGGCAGTTTGGTCAGGTGGAACTGATCCCCATCGATCATGGCCTTTGCCTACCCGAGAGTTTAGAAGACCCATATTTTGAGTGGATCCATTGGCCCCAGGCTTCGATTCCGTTTTCAGACGACGAGCTTGAGTACATAAGGAACCTGGATGCTGCTCGTGACTCCGAGATGCTTAGAAGAGAGCTCCCAATGATCCGAGATGCATGTTTGCGGGTCTTGTTCCTCTGTACGATTTTCTTGAAGGAAGCCGCTGCAGAAGGGCTCTGCCTTGCTGAAATCGGGGAGATGATGAGCAGGGAGTTCCGCAGTGGCGAAGAGGAACCTAGTGAGCTCGAGGTTATATGCCTTGAAGCAAGAAGGCTTATCACTGAGGAATTGTTGTCCCCCAAGTCTGGGCCTGATTTTGATGAGTTCCAATTCGACATTGATTATGATGACAGCAGTTCCGAGCTCACCCAGAAATTCACCTCCGAAGATTTTATTCCAGAAATGCCTTTTCATTTCCTTGGAAGCATTAATGGCCGTATCCCGCTCTCCAAGCTAGAGGAAAGCATTGAGGAAGAGGAAAGTGGAGAGGAGGAGGAGGAGGAGAAGGGGTTGATCACCGTCCCACCCCTGCTGCTGAAGAGTTCAACTATGTCAAAGCTGTCTATGTCATTCATGAACACTAGCTTGGGAGAGAGGAGCCGCAAGTCCCCGAAGGGCAAGCCTGACAATGGTTATGTTGCTAGTTCTTCATCTGGCCATCGTAGTGCAAACGAGCAGCTCCCTCCGAGTGCAAGCTTCGTGAAGCTAGCAGACATGAATGAAGAAGAATGGGGGCTGTTTCTGGAGAAATTCCAGGAACTTCTTGGCCCTGCATTCGCTAAACGTAAATCTGTTAGCGCTGGCCAGAAGCAGAGACAGAGGCTTGGGACTTCTTGCAAGTTTTGAAAATCTGAGGTATGGTTTTATTACAGTTATGTTGGTATTAATATAGAATGAGGGAGAGAGAATGAGATTGCAGGTTCGTTGAGCGAAGGTTCGTCCTAGCTTAGGTCAGAGCAGAATGTGAGAGTGATGTGTAAATATTCTTTGAAGGCCATCCGAATGAAAGGCCGGGTAGATTTGGTTGCGCTTCTTTCGTTTTTTTAGATCAGCGATGTTGTTGGATAAATAATTTGTTCAAGTGCTTCTTTGGAAAGGACTTGCCTCTATTGTATATACTGGATCTAAGAATGGTTTTCGTGTTCAGTTGAGCTTTTTTATCTTTCCAAATCCTGCATTCTTCTTCCCCAAGTATTCAATGTTGAAATCCTTATTAGTCTTTTATTGATAAGATACAATTTGGGGGTTGCATTGAGGGTTTGGTTCGGTCAACGGGCTGCGCCCAACCTTAAACGAACACCGGGTGGAAATAGTATTAGGATGAGCAGAAGCGTGGGAGTGGTCCTCTGTTTCTGTAATTTAATGCAACTTGTTCTTTGTATTGATTGCAATACAAGTTTATAATGATAAGAGGAACAAAGACAAGCATTACATACTTGTGGGGTCGGAGTTTTTGTCTGTCATTTCAGGTACAGTTAAAGGCCGCCTTTTATGATTGTAATAATTGCGTATGGCCTGTGATGTCAAAATGTCACAAAAAAGGAAACCTTGCTCAAACCTTAACTAAAGCTACAAAAGATTCAAAATTTCAAACCAATGTAGCCTGCACTGATGCTAAGCACCCTACAGCTAAACTCTGTTTGACCTCGAATCTGACTTTAACCATAAAATCCAAACAAGTAAAGCAACATAAAAGTAAAAAAAAAAAAAAAAGGAAAACATAAATTGAAAAAAACACACCAAGTGAAAGTGAAGTGAAAATGGAGGTCTTCCCCATTTTCAGCCGACCTCTCCCTATTCTTGTGTCACCCCCACCGCGTCGCCTGTCTCCATAGTACCGCCGCCGTGCTCCTGCCGTCTCCAACCAGTCTGTTTCACTGATGAAGAGGACACACAAAAAATACGATCCACGAGCAGATTTGAAAGGAGAGGGTGTGGGGGGCTCGCCGGCGACCATGGCGTTGCCGGCGAAGGGCCGATTGAGGGGTTCAGGTGAAGGAAACCAAGAAGAGAAAGGGGAAATGTTTCAAATTATTAGGGTTTCTTGAGAGAATATTTTTGGAAAAGAAGTTTGAAGTGTTGATATCCTACAAAATGGTTTTGAAATTGCCAAAAAAGATGGAAAAAATGTACTAGCTTCCGTTTTTTTTAGGCATAGTTTTAATTACTATAGATATTTTTCTTTTTAATTTTGTTACATATTTGAATACTGTCCTTTAATAATTATGAAGAGAAATAATATAAAGAAAAAAATAATCCAAGGGGTTTATTTTTTATTTTTTATTTCACCTTTTAGTTTTCTACAATAGTTGTTTCATAATTTCTATAACTAATGATGCATCATCTCATACAACAGTCATACCATTGCATAACACATACTCCGAGTAATGCAAGAAGATCTGAATTACATAGTACTTATTTCAATATAAGATGAAATATAAATTAGAATAGAACGATTGCCAAATACACAACATCTTGCTATACAAATTGCCCTTAAAATTACAATTCTGATGTGTATATAAAATTATAAACCAAAGCCTAGGCTGTACAGGTCCAAACCCTACTCCATGACAAATTTAAATTACAAACAATAATGTAACTTAACCATAACTTATATCATCACAAACTAGAATCAAACATGCCTCCATGGCCTTTCAGCAAGATTAACACACTCCTCATATCTGAAACAATCAACAAGATGATCGATGGTCATCCCGGCGGCCTGCATGAACGAGTAGACGACGACGGCCCCGACGAGACGGAACCCGCGCCGCACCAAGTCCTTGCTAACGATCTCCGCCTTTGGGCTTCTGAATGGAACATTTCTTTGATGCTTGAATTTGTTGATTAATGGTTTGTAGCTCAGATATTCCCACATGTAACTGCTGAAAGATCCACACTCTCTTGCAACCTACTTGTAACAACAATGCATCTTTTAATTTGATTTTCTATTGTATTGTATTGTATTGATTTTGACAGGGAAATCTTCCATTAATGTTCGTTAACCTTTTTCCTGTCCAATTTATGCTTGCTAAGTTTATTATTTTTTGAAAATGTCATGTGACTTTTGATTTGTCCACTTTACAGATTTATGTCCAATTTTTGAGTTAGCAATTTTGAGGGAAAAATGCAATTTAAGTCCCTTATCTTTTACCCACTTGTAAATTTGGTCCCCTCCGATGAGCCTTTTGCACATTTAGTCCTCTAATTTAATT